>JADLZL010003093.1:0-54811 GCA_015844335.1 Chrysopogon serrulatus | reverse complement strand
CCTAGAGGAGAATTTTTGTTCAAATACAGGTATACTTTTGAGAGGCCATAAGAAAATTGTTAAGAAGACATGAATATCAATAGTGGTTTCTAAGTTGAGCTTTGCTAGGGACTAGCAAAGGTTAAGCTTGGGGGAGCTTGTTGACGGTCATTAAACACCAAATATAATCATCAATTATTGCGTGAAATGATATAAACTGGATTATAAAGCATAGTTGTAGGTTTTGATTCTAACGAGTCCACGAGTTTTTGTGTTCTCACTTGTGTTGCAGGAGTATATAATTTTCCATCAAATAAAAGTATTTCAAATAAGTAATTGGACTGCACCACTGTGACGGGCTCGTTGAGACGATCAAAACGGACATATCATTTGCTATATTCGGAGCACAGAATCAAGAGATATTAACTTCAGATCGAAACATGCGTTGTTAGGCCCTAAAAGAAGCAAGAAAACACACAAACAAAGCTGGGCCCAAGTGGGCTTGGGCCCAGGCCGCCCGGCATATCCTCCCAGGCCAGCCGGCCTCTCCCTACGGCCTTTCACGCCCGTCTTCTGAAAGCTTCTTCCACCGCCTTCAAGGATGCATCTCCACCGTACCTTAAGTCGGTTTGATCAAAAGGCTCACGTTTCTCCCACCGGGCTATAAATACAGGGGCAGACCCTCCTCTCTGAGGGCACCACATTATTATGGAGATATAGAGACGTCCCTCGAATGGATGACCTCTCATCTCTAGAGAATTAGGGCTAGACTTTCCAATGTAGTAGATTAGTTTTAGTTAAGAGTTAGGGAGAGCAAATACACACCCGGTTCGGAGGAGTCTTCGGAGGAGTCGTCAGAGTTCTGGTATATCTTTGTATCTATTTTTGTAAGACTTATATTTTAATATATTTCATCTTCTCTATTTACTTTTATGCATTACATTTGATTGGTTAGTATAGTTGTTATAATTTAGCATAGGATCTCCGCCTGTATTAGGTGCTCTAGTTGTCAATTGTGACTAGGGTAGTAATCGATAGTGTAGATGTGGAGTCTAGGCTATAGGTTATCTGAGATTGCGCCTAATTCTTACGGTTAGTTATGATAGCCCCAGAGGTGACAGCTCTGTTAGGCCTTCGTATTCCATCATGTCGGAGTTGGTGTTTCGTTGAGCTTTTGGCAGCCTTCCCTAACTATGTAACACCCCCGGTGTTACGTTAGCCTAAACCTGCCATGTCATCACCATCATTGCATGAGCATTCATGATTAGAGAACCTTGATTCAAACAACCAAAATGAGTTTATCAATTTCTAGGGTTGGTTGAGCTCTTTCATATCGTATGCGTATGTGCATGTCATTAAACCTTGTTCACAAGTTTGCTTTTTGTTTATAAAAAGTAATCAACTAAAAGCAACCTTGATGTTTGCAAGTGCTTGGCTAACCTTAGCTCACACCCTAACCGTGTTTTACAAATCAAATGATGCAAAAGAGAGAACCAAAGTTGAATTCGAATCCGAATCCCAAACCCTAACCCTAGTGGTTAAGTGTTGGAATTCGAATTTCATTTTCAATTTTGGTGAGCTAACCATAATTGATTTTCTAAATAAAAGTTGCTAACCAATGGTACCATTTCAAAGTATGAAGTTTGTACTTTGAAAATATGCCATTGGTTGGGTTTGAAAAGTGCCACAACTTCATTAATTAATTGCCCAAAAATCCAATTTGAAAATCCTTTTCAAAATCCAATTTTAAAAAGCCTTTTTGCCCCTTTTACAATTTCACCTCAAAATATTCAAAATTTGGGAAAACTCCAAAAATACAGTTTGTGCATCTTTTAAGCTCTACAACTTTGGTATACAAAGTTTTTCAAGTTTTTGAATAAAATTTGAACTAATTTCAAAAGTTCTCCAAACGAATAGTCCCCTTTTGCATTTTAAACTCTAATTCAAAAATTATTTGGTTTCATGAAAAACTTTCTACATGAAAGTTGTAGATATTGAGAAAATGAACAACTTTTATTTTTGAGATTTTCATCTTTTATTCAAAAATTAAAAGTAATTTTGAAATCCTTAAAATTAAGTTTTTGCCCTCTTTTTTGAATTTGAAATGCAATTCAAAAATTATTTGGATTTTGACAAAACTTGTTAAATGAAAGTTGTAGAGCAGGAATTTTTGTGCAATCTGTATTTTGGGAGATTTTCAACTTTTATTCAATTTTTGTGAGTAATTTTAAAAGAGAAGGAGGTGAGCTGCCCTGCGCTACAGTAACCGAGGGGGGGGAAGTTTTCTTTTTCTTCTGCCCATGCCGTCGCCGGCGTCGTGGCAGTCACTCCGGCGCGCCTTCACCGGTTTTTGCGCCTGGCCGTCCACCTAGCCACCATCGCGAGGGTGCTGGTCACCTTCTCAACCCATCATGGCCTATAAAAGCAAAGCCACGGCCGTCGTTCCTTCTTCCATCTTTGCTCCCTCACCGGCCACACGCTCCATGGCAAAATTCGCCATCCCCAAGCTATCTCCTTCCAATTGCACTTGCTAACAGCTCCTCTACTTCGTTCTTTGCGACCGTTGAACCAAACATCATCGCTTGTCATCGCCGGGCGCAGCCCTAGCCGCCAGTTCTTCCCCCACGCCGGCCGGAGGCGCCGCCAAGCTCACCGCCGCCATGCGGCTTTCTCCCTACTGCTCCGCCTCGGTCCCTACCACCGCAAGCACCGAAGTCGGGGTGAGTCTCTAAACCTATCCCTACCTCTGCCTTGGTCTCTACCGAAGCCTCATACCTAGAACGCCATGGCGCCGAAAGCCATGTCGCCGCCGAGCCGCCATGATCACCACCACACGTGCTCCAGTGACCGGCTAGGGCGGTGTAGTACCTCGTTGTGACCGGGAGATAGAGAGGAGCATGTTGGTACTTTTTTTTGTGTCGCCAGAAAGTCGCCGTCGACGAGGGCGACCATCGCCACCGCCGCCGCTCCGTTGAATCGGAGAGAGGGAGGGAGGAGGACGGCGGCCGACAATGGGGCCCTTCTCGGCCGGGCCGAGAAAAGAGGGGAGGAAGGGAGCAGAGGCAGGCTGGCTCGCTTGGGGCGGGCCGCTTCCCCGCTCGAGCGCCGTTAAAGGCAGGCCGGGCGTGTGGGCGGGCTGCACAAAGAAGCCCAAATAAGAGGGAAAATGCTTTTTCCTTTTTCTTTTTTTTTGATTTCCAAATGCCGAAGTTTCACCATTTTGTACCAATTTTATTTGGGCACCTAAAAATATGCAAAAATATGCTATGTAATCTCTATGATGTGCTCTGTCCATGAAAAATACTAACCATGTTTTTTCAATAAAATTTAATTATGCTTTAATTTGCTCTTTTAATTGATAAATGCAACTTCCATGATTTGTAATAATTAAAATATAAGTCCAAAAATTATGAAATTTGTTTTGTGTGCTAATTAGATGATAATGATCTTAATTATGAAGTTTGATTAGATTTTGACTAAGTTTTGTATTATGCTTAATTAATACCCTTGTTTAATTAGTGTTTAATTAATTAATCTTTTAGTTAATTAGGGTTTAATTGATCTCCAATTAGCAAGTTAATTAGCGGCTTTCAACGACTGTAAAAATGGTCAATAAATTAGTAATCACCTCTAATCAATATTAGAGTTGCCTGATTTTGGGATTGAGTGATGACCCTAGGTCATTAACCCTAATGACCTTCGGCATTTCATGTTGATTGCGTATCGTTAATCCGTCGTCGTCGACGTTAGTTATACCTTCTTAGTGCAACTATACCGTGAAGGAAAGTTGTACTCAAGATAGGTTGACAATCGTTGCATCATTATCGCATGTCTTCATTACTGCATTGTGATCATGCATTCCACTCGTGTAGCCGTGCCGTCTGAAGAAGGTGTTCGGCGTGAGGAGGTTGGTCCTGATCTCGACAGTGTCATCACTGCTCCTAACTTCGTCGAGCCCCAAGGCAAGCCCCGGATGCATTTAAACCCCGCCTTGTATTTCAAAAGCTTTATATTGTATGTTCCCTCGATATGATGCATTAGGTAATAGGAGTTGTGTGATATCCTACTTTGGTGCATTTACCGTACCTTGCTATACACCCCGAATACCTGTTTTTGATTTCACAAATGCTAGTGTATGCTTAGTCTTGCTGATAGCCTAGGCTTTACAAATGAAACGTTTTCCAAAAATGTGATAACAAAAGTTCCCCGTTGAGGGCATTTACGAAAACCTGATGTTACTTGTTGGTATCCCTTCACTTCGATCGGGTCAAGGGTACGTAACAAGAGCATGATGATGAGTAAATTGAGACCGGGTGGAGTGACTTGCATCAGGAAGGACTAGTGCCCCCGGTGTAGTGTCGTCCACTTGTGAGTCGGTTAAGGACCGTCCGTTGTTTGGCCCCTGGATCATGAGGTTATTGGATAGTACTAGTCGCATGCTAATGGCAGTAAGCTCCCTTGTACTATCTTCGACGAGAACGGATAACCGGGACGAGTGTAGCGTGTACCCATCCTACGGGGCCACCGTGGAAGGAGACCGCGGCGTAGGGAGATGGTGTACTGTACCTCGTGGCTAGGACCCGTTCTGGCCGGGAGAAATGCAAGCGTGAGTTGATGTATGTAAGATGTTCGGTCCTGCATACATCGTGTGGCTAGGAAGCCCCAGCTGGGTATATTAAGCGATTCGAATCGTCGTGTGCTCCACGATATGGGAGCCGTGATCCGAGTCCCGGCATCGTAGTAATAATGAAAGTTGATGATGAAAAGTTTTGAATCCGATACATGGTTGACAAGTGATTGATGTAGTAAAGTAAGGACTGGCTTAGTCTCTTTTTGCAAAGGTGTCTTTTGATCTTGCTAAAGCCTTACCTTGATTCCCACTAGCCAGCATTCCTGAGTCTTCTCCCCAATTTTTTGGTCGGGTAAGTCTTGCGGAGTACTTTTTGTACTCAGGGTTTGTTTAACCCCGTTGCAGGTGGACCGTGTGAACAAGTGTGCTACGGCCCTTGTTGCATGACGGTGATCGAGGAAGAGTTTGCTGAGGAATAAGTTGTGTGGCCCGTGGGCAGGGCGCTTTAGTTGTTGTGATTGTAATAAAGTTAAGTAATGGTACTTCCGCTGTTTTGTAATAACGCCACTCTGATTTGTATAAGTTCGACAAAAGTTTTGTAAACTAAGTTATTGTAAGTCTTCCGCTACTCTGGTATTTTGTATGAAAACTGTTGTAATACTGTGATGTCTCTGTAAGTATCGATCCTGGAAGAAACGTGGTTTATCGGGGGTTCACCCGACAGGACATTCTAGGTTATGTGGTGCTCAAGTACGGCTGACAGAGGTCTTTAGGACAATGTCAGGTGCTTGTGGGCCATATAATTTAGAAGGTTCTGCCACAGAGGGTATCAGAGCGGTATTTACAAAGATACTCACAGTATTACTTTTCGAAAACTTCAAAATGTTTTGGATCCAAAAGTTAAAGGTGGTTTGGTCCAAATTACTTCTGCTCCGTCTTAATTCTTTCTAGTAGCCTTTCTATGTGCTATTTAAAAGAGTTTAAGCGGAGTATCATGTTGTTTTCTTTTTGCCCTATATTATTAAAAGAATGCTTATGCTAAGTTCAAAAAGTCTTTTGATTGATCCGTTGGTCCGATCATGCATCATGTTTAATTCACTTGTTTAAAGAATCATATCCCCGATAACAAGTGGTGGGGCTAAGTAAAATCAATCCTATTCTTGCTAGCCCTAAGGATCTCAATCTTATAGGCTTTGCTTGTGAATAAATATGATCTCGTCTATAATAGATGTCCGGCAACACTGCCGTCTTTGGTTCTTCACAAGAGAGGGGTGAGGTCCCTCGTGCACCACAAGCACCACCGCCCTTGGTCGGGCCGCCGTGGCGCCTTTAGTCCATGCCACCATCGAGAATGCCCGTATGTTACGGGAAATAAGTCAACAAAAATCGTGATGCCCCACATGAGAATCATGGTCGTCGTAATCACGACGAAATCACATATGCGGACTTCATCGAAACTCGTCCGCCCGGTGTTCACAAGGGCCGAGGAACCACTAGAAGCTAATGACCGGCCGTATTATAAATCTAAAGTTTGACCTGCTAGAGGGTTGTCCTGACTTGTTGAAACCCAAGTTTGCTGCCCAACAACTGAGAGGTCCTGCATCTGCATGGTGGGCAAACTTCCTTGCACGTCAGCCAATCGGACAACAAGTCACTTGGGCTATGTTTCAAGATGCCTTCCGTCAGCATTTTATTCCTGACGGAGTGATGCAAGCCAAGCTGGAAGAGTTTCTAGCAATAAAACAAGGTGGTCGATCAGTGGTGCAATATGTGAACCTGTTTAGTCAGCTATCACAGTATGCACCTGAACATGTGGACACTGACAGTAAAAAGAAGAAATGTTTTGTTCGGGGTTTAAAGAGTGATATTGAAACTCACCTTACTGCCAACCCAAATGCCACTTTCTATGAGGCGGTGGATATCGCCATATCCTATGAAAGATCCATGCTTAAACAGAAGAGTGAAGAGCGGCGTGCTTTCTCCAACCCATCCGGGCGGAAACCGTAAACGTCGAAGGTTATATTACACCCTACTCAAAGATACCCACCAAAGCAATCCCGTTATCCGCAAAGCACCAACAAAGCCACCAATCCTATCACTACCCACAAAGAAGCGGAAGAAGCCTACACAGCAACGGAAAACACTCATCCCGCTGCCACAACCTATTCCACGCCAGCCGAATACCCGGGGTATTCGAACTCTCACTCCACCAGCTCCCCTGTGTTTCGTCCCTTTGGTAGAGGTCGCCGTTTTAATTGTGGAGAGCCACACTATGTTCGATATTGCCCCTACCCAATCCGTAATACCTCTAACTTCCAAAGAAGGGCCGGGCAATCGCCAAAGATCGTGGTCAAGGCAGGGGGGGTAAATCACAAGTATGTCCCAAAGGTGAATGCCGGAAGGAAACCCGGGCGTGTGTATCACGCTCAAGCCGGGAATGTTCTTGAAGGAGAATCTGCTTTTAATGGGTATGTTTCCCCGTCGCGCCAATCACCCCAAGACTTACATTATTTGATTCCGGTGCATCATATACATTCATCAATCGTACTTTTGATACCAAGCATGAATTCCTCATAAAAGAAATTAAAGATGAGTTTTTGATACAATTGCCGGGAGGGCGTATCCATATATGAGAAATGATTTATCAAGCTCCTATATCTTTTGGAGAGTATCTATATCCTACAAACCCGATGGTACTGAAGAGAAAAACATAGGTGTGATCTTGGGATAAATTGGTTTAGGAATTTCTTGAGTGAACTTTTCCTGAATTTCCTCTTTCCTTCTCCTAAGTCACGATTCGTTTCTAAGAATTGTGACTTTCCGAAAACATGAGCCTTGTAATATGAACCCTTCTATCTCCCTTATGAAACCATGTAAGATGTGTTTGCTTCATATATTTCCTTTTCCATTACTTAGCCCTAAGCTTTGAATCTCGGGACGAGATTCCTTTTAAGGGGAATATAATGTAACACCCCCGGTGTTACGTTAGCCTAAACCTGCCATGTCATCACCATCATTGCATGAGCATTCATGATTAGAGAACCTTGATTCAAACAACCAAAATGAGTTTATCAATTTCTAGGGTTGGTTGAGCTCTTTCATATCGTATGCGTATGTGCATGTCATTAAACCTTGTTCACAAGTTTGCTTTTGTTTATAAAAGTAATCAACTAAAAGCAACCTTGATGTTTGCAAGTGCTTGGCTAACCTTAGCTCACACCCTAACCGTGTTTTACAAATCAAATGATGCAAAAGAGAGAACCAAAGTTGAATTCGGAATCCGAATCCCAAACCCTAACCCTAGTGGTTAAGTGTTGGAATTCGAATTTCATTTTCAATTTTGGTGAGCTAACCATAATTGATTTTCTAAATAAAAGTTGCTAACCAATGGTACCATTTCAAAGTATGAAGTTTGTACTTTGAAAATATGCCATTGGTTGGGTTTGAAAAGTGCCACAACTTCATTAATTAATTGCCCAAAAATCCAATTTGAAAATCCTTTTCAAAATCCAATTTTTAAAAGCCTTTTTGCCCCTTTTACAATTTCACCTCAAAATATTCAAAATTTGGGAAAACTCCAAAAATACAGTTTGTGCATCTCTTTAAGCTCTACAACTTTGGTATACAAAGTTTTTCAAGTTTTTGAATAAAATTTGAACTAATTTCAAAAGTTCTCCAAACTGGGAATAGTCCCCTTTTGCATTTTAAACTCTAATTCAAAAATTATTTGGTTTCATGAAAAACTTTCTACATGAAAGTTGTAGATCTTGAGAAAATGAACAACTTTTATTTTTTGGAGATTTTCATCTTTTATTCAAAAATTAAAAGTAATTTTGAAATCCTTAAAATTAAGTTTTTGCCCTCTTTTTGAATTTGAAATGCAATTCAAAAATTATTTGGATTTTGACAAAACTTGTTAAATGAAAGTTGTAGAGCAGGAATTTTTGTGCAATCTGTATTTTGGGAGATTTTCAACTTTTATTCAATTTTTGTGAGTAATTTTAAAAGAGAAGGAGGTGAGCTGCCCCGCGCTACAGTAACCGAGGGGGGAAGTTTTCTTTTTCTTACGCCCATGCCGCCGCCGTCGTGGTGGCAGTCACTCCGGCGCGCCTTCACCGGTTTTTGCGCCTGGCCGTCCACCTAGCCACCATCGCGAGGGTGCTGGTCACCTTCTCAACCCATCATGGCCTATAAAAGCAAAGCCACGGCCGTCGTCGTTCCCTTCTTCCATCTTTGCTCCCTCACCGGCCGCCAACTTTGCTCCATGGCAAAATTCACCATCCCCAAGCTATCTCCTTCCAATTGCACTTGCTAACAGCTCCTCTACTTCGTTGCCGACCGTTGAACCAAACATCATCGCTTGTCATCGTCGGTTTAGCCCTAGCCGCCCGTGTTCTTCTCCCCACGCCGGCTGGAGCGCCGCCAAGCTCACCGTCGCCAAGGCTTTCTCCCTCTGCTTTCGCCTCGGTCCCTACCACCGCAAGCACCGAAGTCGGGGTGAGTCTCTAAACCTATCCCTACCTCTGTCTTGGTCTCTACCGAAGCCTCATACCTAGAACGCCATGGCGCCCGAGCCATGTCGCCGCCCGCCGCCATGATCACCACCACACGTGCTCCAGTGACCGGCTAGGGCGGTGTAGTACCTCGTTGTGACCGGGAGATAGAGAGGAGCATGTTGGTACTTTTTGTGTCGCCTGCGAAGTCGCCGTCGACGAGGGCGACCATCGCCACCGTCGTCGCTTCCGTTGAATCGAGAAGGGAGGGAGGAAGAAGGCGGCCGACGGCCGGGGCCCTTCTCACAACGGGCCGAGAAAAGAGGGAGGAAGGGAGCAGGCCGCTGGCTCGGGCTTGGGCGGGCAAGCCGCGCAGGCCGCTGAGCGTTAAGGCAGGCCGGGCGTGTGGGCGGGCTGCACAGTGAAGCCCAGTAAGAGGGAAAATGCTTTTTCCTTTTTCTTTTTTTGATTTCCAAATGCTGAGTTTCACCATTTTGTACCAATTTTATTTGGGCACCTAAAAATATGCAAAAATATGCTATGTAATCTCTATGATGTGCTCTGTCCATGAAAAATACTAACCATGTTTTTCCAATAAAATTTAATTATGCTTTAATTTGCTCTTTTTAATTGATAAATGCAACTTCCATGATTTGTAATAATTAAAATATAAGTCCAAAAATTATGAAATTTGTTTTGTGTGCTAATTAGATGATAATGATCTTAATTATGAAGTTTGATTAGATTTTGACTAAGTTTTGTATTATGCTTAATTAATACCCTTGTTTAATTAGTGTTTAATTAATTAATCTTTTAGTTAATTAGGGTTTAATTGATCTCCAATTAGCAAGTTAATTAGCGGCTTTCAACGACTGTAAAAAAATGGTCAATAAATTAGTAATCACCTCTAATCAATATTAGAGTTGCCCCATTTTGGGATTGAGTGATGACCCTAGGTCATTAACCCTAATGACCTTCGGCATTTCATGTTGATTGCGTATCGTTAATCCGTCGTCGTAAATCGACGTTAGTTATACCTTCTTAGTGCAACTATACCGTGAAGGAAAGTTGTACTCAAGATAGGTTGACAATCGTTGCATCATTATCGCATGTCTTCATTCTTGCATTGTGATCATGCATTCCACTCGTGTAGCCGTGCCGTCTGAAGAAGGTGTTCGGCGTGAGGAGGTTGGTCCTGATCTCGACAGTGTCATCACTGCTCCTAACTTCGTCGAGCCCCAAGGCAAGCCCCGGATGCATTTAAACCCTGCCTTGTATTTCGAAAAGCTTTATATTGTATGTTCCTGATATGATGCATTAGGTAATAGGAGTTGTGTGATATCCTACTTTGGTGCATTTACCGTACCTTGCTATACACCCTGAATACCTGTTTTGATTTCGCAAATGCTAGTGTATGCTTAGTCTTGCTGATAGCCTAGGCTTTACAAATGAAACGTTTTCCAAAAATGTGATAACAAAAGTTCCCCGTTGAGGGCATTTACGAAAACCTGATGTTACTTGTTGGTATCCCTTCACTTCGATCGGGTCAAGGGTACGTAACAAGAGCATGATGATGAGTAAATTGAGACCGGGTGGAGTGACTTGCATCAGGAAGGACTAGTGCCCTGGTGTAGTGTCGTCCACTTGTGAGTCGGTTAAGGACCGTCCGTTGTTTGGCCCTGGGATCATGAGGTTATTGGATAGTACTAGTCGCATGCTAATGGCGGTAAGCTCCCTTGTACTATCTTCGACGAGAACGGATAACCGGGACGAGTGTAGCGTGTACCCATCCTACGGGGCCACCGTGGAAGGGGACCGCGGCGTAGGGAGATGGTGTACGTACCTCGTGGCTAGGACCCGCTCGCCGGAGAAATGCAAGCGTGAGTTGATGTATGTAAGATGTTCGGTCCTGCATACATCGTGTGGCTAGGAAGCCCCAAATTGGTATATTAAGCGATTCGAATCGTCGTGTGCTCCACGATATGGGAGCCGTGATCCGAGTCCCGGCATCGTAGTAATAATGAAAGTTGATGATGAAAAGTTTTGAATCCGATACATGGTTGACAAGTGATTGATGTAGTAAAGTAAGGACCGGCTTAGTCTCTTTTTTGCAAAGGTGTCTTTTGATCTTGCTAAAGCCTTACCTTTATTCCCACTAGCCAATTCTGAAGTCTTCTCCCCAATTTTTTGGTCGGGTAAGTCTTGCGGAGTACTTTTTTGTACTCGGGGTTTGTTTAACCCCGTTGCGGGTGGACCGTGTGAACAAGTGTGCTACGGCCCTTGTTGCATGACGGTGATCGAGGAAGAGTTTGCCGAGGAATAAGTTGTGTGGCCCGTGGGCGTGGCGCTTTAGTTGTTGTGATTGTAATAAAGTTAAGTAATGGTACTTCCATTTGTTTTGTAATAACGCCACTCGATTTGTATAAGTTCGACAAAAGTTTTGTAAACTAAGTTATTGTAAGTCTTCCGCTACTCGGTATTTTGTATGAAAACTGTTGTAATCTTTGTGATGTCTCTGTAAGTATCGATCCCGAAGAAACGTGGTTTTATCGGGGTTCACCCGACAGACATTCTAGGTTATGTGGTGCTCAAGTACGGCCGACAGAGGTCTTTAGGACAATGTCAGGTGCTTGTGGGCCATATAATTTAGAAGGTTCTGCCACAAACTACCTTCTTCCCAGTCTTATTCGAGAGTTGGAAAGGTACTGCTGCTCCAAAGTGTTATTGTGTGATTGTTGTATCTATCATGAATCAGTTATTATAGAACCCTAGTAGTAGAGAAGTATTTAGGAACCTTGAGCTCTCTCGTTGTCCTCTCACTTTAGCTATCTACTCTTTTATCATAGAATTCTCCTGTGTGTCTGTGTCATTTACACATAACTCCTATCATTTATCATTCACCCCCTACTCTAGTCTAGTTGGTGTACTAAGTTAGTAGATACATGATGGTGAATGTTGACACCTCTTAATGTTATCTCTAATAACGGCGCCAAGAATGTTAGAATAGCGCACCGCCACTAGAATGCCAAATTGTCATCCCCAAAGATAACACCAAGGGGTGTGGTATTAAATCATGCCACCATTTAGAATATAGAAATGTATCCATAAGCGCACGGATCAAATACCATTGTAGCATTTTACCCGAGTATTACGGGTTGTCATTTATATTTTCCCAAAGGAAGGTCTACATGGCTTGTGTAAAGGTAGTGTGTTGACCTAGAGTGTAACGAATAGGCATAACCATGTTCTCGCTACTCAATGCGGGGGGTAAGTCACAAGATAAATGATAAGATAAGTATATAATCATCAAGCATAAACAGATAGAGACTCCTAGCTATATCATTAGGGTTGCTAGTAGAACATTAAGAGATATTCCTGGGTTATTCCTAGCTACATGTCAATGTATATTATGGTTAGTGCAATACACCTAGTAGTCATGGCTAAGGTTAGCATTACATTTATTCATAGTGGACATACTAAGGAGGTTTGAGAACATAGCTCGCCCTTCCGTCGCATACAAGCCCTACTGTGCCTATAAACGGGGTTCGGATTACATAGGACTCAACAGGAATGTCACACCCGCGATCTACCAAACCCGGCCTATAGGGTGCATTCGCAGATAAACAACATATAAGCACCACGCTTACACAATGTTTATCACTCACCCAACGATCAATTAGATGAGTGCTATATGAACCTATGGATGAACCTAATGTTAATCTAGCTATACTAAGCATATAACCACAATAGACAAGAAACATAATAACTATGAATATAAGTGAGAATTCATCAATTCAATTGTAGCAATCATATAACTATACAATGAAAGAGAACAAAGGCGAGAGGAGGTAAGAATTATACCAAATCCAAGCTCTTGATGGCTCCGGAATCCAAGCCTGCGCTTGCCTCCCTCTAGTTCTAATCTAGCTATCTAGGCCCTAGCTAAGGAGCTCTGATTAGGGTTTCTGGCTGATGATTGGACTTCCGAATGAGAATGAATGAATGGGGTCTCCTCTCCCCAGGGGGGTGCCTCTCCTTTTATAGCCCTAGGCGATGATCGTGAGCCATCGGATCAAACCGACATTGACGGGCGGCTAGGATCGATCCTCAAAGGCGGTGGAGCGAACCGGGTGAACCGGGACCCGAGGGGGCCAGCCCCTGCCCGGCCAGTCCAGGCCGACCGGCCGGTTCGGCCTGGTGGCCTCCGGGCCTCCTCCGCTTCGGCGTGGTGCCTTCTCGCCTCTTCTGAACTTTCCCCCGTAGCCGTGGAGTCCGTTTTTCCGTTTTTCTTCTTCCGATAAGCTTGTATGTTTGCGTCTTTTCCGGTTTTACGCTGCGAAAAATGATGAAATACCAAAACTCGTGGAATTCGGTCGGTGTAAACCCTATATCTACTTTGGTGATCACATTTGCATCCTTTTCATGGCTAGTTGACGGTTGAATTAATACAATAGTGGCCGTCAACAACTCCCCCAAGCTTAACCTTTTCTAGTCCCTTAGCAAAGAAAACTTAGAAAAAGTTATTGAATATATGTGTACGTTAAGCATTGTAGCCATCTCGAAGCAACTCTCTCTCAAAATATACCTGCAGTCAGACAGAAATTCTCCTCCAAGTTATGCAATAACTGAGCTGATTTTCAAACTTACCCATATTACCTTAGACTGTGGGGCTTATTAGCTCTTCCTTGGGTCTTGAGCACTTGACAGACAGAAAGATCCCATCTAAGCACTATGTCTCAAGTTCTTTGATCAACTATTATTCTGGAGTTTTTAGAGGTTTTCAAATAAAACTCAGAGCTTCCCATGTATGACACTCTCAAGTCTCTCATCGTATGTGGTTTTTGTGAATTCTCACCAAGGCAGTAATGATGATTGCCTTTCTTTTCATCCTATAACTAAGGCTTTTGTGGAGCTCATAGGTAAGGAGAAAACTGAAAGAGCAAACTTGCAATGCATGTGTTGTTAGGTCAAATAATGGATCCATGGAGAAACAAGTCATGCAGTCGAATCAAGATATATAAGTGGATGAATATGGTGGATATATGGTGGAACCTAATTCTACTCAGCTCCTTGAATGCTTCTCGCTCCTTTAAGACTAACCAGAGGTTATGAGCTATCTTTTTTTTTTTTCTCATTTTCCTTTTTTTCTCTCTTTTTTTTTTGTGGAGTCGGGTATCTATGTACCCATTGTTTGCATTGGGACACTTGTCCATCTCTTTTTTTTTTTCTTCCCTTTTTCTCAAATATCTTTTTGCATAGCTCATAGCACTCCTTTTTGCATTGATGGAATTAGAGAGATAACACACAGAATCATGAAGCATTTATTGGGTGGCTAACCTAATGGAATATTTTTTTTGGTGTTCTCTCCCAGTGTAGGAGGAAAACATTTTTGGAATGGATGTAGGTGGAATGGAATGTTATTACGTCTACTCCAGTGTAGAGTAGTGCATATGAAGGTGGATCTTGATTCAAGAGCATGACAAATTTCTCACCGTGGTCACAAAGGTTGACAAAACTCAATGCAAAGCAAGCAAAGATATATGTGGAAGTTTAACTAGCCTATCTTATCATGTTAGCTCTGGTGGGAATATAAGCTTTGTCATATAGGAACTCATCATGTTTTTGTATTTTTCAAAAAATAAATCTCTAGAACTTTAGTGTCACTTAGAACAAGATAGATAGCAGCTCAGATTTTCTTAATCTTATCAATCGGGCACCTAGACTTAGTTCAAGCATATGCAACCCACAAGTTTCGTGGCTCGAGCAAATTCTCATGTCAAAACAGTTGGAGCTAAAATTTGGGAAAACTTTTGTCTAAACTCTAGGCATTTCAGAGGTGTTGTAACAGAGCAGCTTATCATCATTTCAATTCATTCAAGAGCTTCCTTTTATTGACTCTAGACAGACAAACATTTTTATTTAGTTTTTTATTTTTTATTTTTAAAGACTCAAATTACAAAACTCAAAAGACTCTAAGGACTCTTTAAAAAGCATGGACCTTCATGTGCCCACATATTTTTGGTTTATTTTTTAGGTTTTCTTAGATACTATGGTGAACCTTTATGTGCTCACATATTTTTGGTATTTTTTAATTTTTATGATCGACTCGATAATCGCATAGGTACACTTACCGGGTACCTAGGGGATGCCTTCCCCAAGCCGATTGTTGTCGCGATTGAGCATTGAAGCCGAAAGCAGTCCCTCTCGATGGAGCTCACGCTTGTAAGAGCCGGTGTAGCCAAGAAACTTCATCTCATCCGACAAGAAGTTGCTTCCTCCACACAAAGGGTTAGTTGTGCGCAAGGAGGTGTACTTCGAGTGATGAAGATGATGATTCCTAGGTGAACTAGCTCTCGAGTCATCCCGCAGCAAACATCTCATAAAACACCAAAACTCGTGGAACGGATTAGGATAAACAGCTTAGTGGTTAGCCATTCGTGGGTTGGTTATTGTGAGAGATTTCCAAAGGTTATTACAGTACATTCAATGCGACAGGATTCTCAATGATTATTTTTGGATTTTTTTCAAACGAAATGGAATATGTATGCTAATTTTTATTTTATTTTTATGCCACCACGGTGAACACTCCTTTACCTTGCACTGTAGGCATGTCACATGGGGCTTTGATGTTTTTCAAATGTTTTTATGGTTTTCTATAAAGATTAACTATGAATTAAAAGTGCAAGAAAGTAAATGGATAACTACCATTGTTACCTTATGGCAAGGGTTCGAGTTTAAAGTTCTCCTGGACAAGACTTCTCGCCTTCTTCACTCCCGGGGTGCTTCATCGGATCCCGAGGATGTGGGCCCCCGATGTTAGACCTCCCCGGTGACGATGACTCAGCTTGAGGAGGTTACCTTTTCTTTCCATACTTTTGTAGGTTATTGCTTTGGTGCTATAGGTTCCTCCTTGATTTCCTCCTCCTCAACCTTGCTCTTGTGAGAGCGATTTCTCCTACAACGACGCCTCCTTTTGACTGGGTAAAAGCCGCTAATCCGTGAGAGTTATAATCTTTAAAATAACAAATGTACCTTCTCTCCCCTGAAATTGGGAGTGGACTTGGCCTCGATCCATTGTAGATGATCGCGTTGGTGGTGCTTTGAGGAACGGCCTTCCAAGTATGATTGGCGCCTCGCCTTCTTCTCCCATGTCCAAAGATCATGAAGTCGGTTGGGACGTAGTGGTCCCGGATCTTGACCATGATGTCTCTTGCTACTCCCTCCGTAAAAATCTCGTTGTATTGTCCGCCACCGCAAATGCATATAGGTAGGGTATAGAGGTGTATCGAATAATAAATCATATACCTTTTTGGACATTATGTTGACAAATGATCCGGTATCGCGCGAAGGCGTTATAGAATGAGCACCGCCCAATGGTGCAATCAATGGTCGGGCGTGCACGATCCTCTTTCTTGGTTAAGAATGGTGAAGCTAAGAGGTGGTCATGCTTGTACTCAACAGCCTTGACTACTCGGACCTCTTTCTTACTTGTCTTACGTTTCTTGTTCTTTCTCTTTCCATTTGAATTCCTCTTGGTTCCTTCGTTTGTTGGCTTGATCGGAAGTAAGCTCCTCTTGGATCTATGGGAGCTTTAAGGGTCTTGTTCTTGAAACTGAACTTCTCTTTATTGCCCTTGATGGTGAAGCAAATCTTGGCACTGTCCGTAGATGACACCTTTGCAAAGTATTTCGGAATGGTCGGCCAAGAACGATTGGACTCTTGGGGTCTCTGCCGGTATCCAGGACTACAAAGTCTACAGGACATATGATCTTCCGATTCGTATGCACACGTCATCTAAGATTCCCTTTGGGGTACTTGATCGTCTGGTCTGCAAGCTGCAAACACATATCTATGTACAACAAAGATGCCCATAGAAAGATTTGGTCGAAGATTACCTTAGGCATGATGTTGACACTGGCGCCTAGATCGCAGACAACTTCAGGGAAGTCATGCTGCCCAATAGAGATGGGGATCACAGTGTCTCCCCGGATCTACTCTCTTGGGTGGCATGGAGTCATCCTTCCATCCCGATGATGCTTCAACGTAGTAACCTGCATACACATCAACAAGATTCGCGGTCTCTCGCTCTAGAGGTTGCCCCGAATCTTACCTTTGTTGGTCGGTGGAACAAATGGCCGCCAACCGAGCTAATTGTTGTTCTATCATTTTATTGAAGCTAAGCTTTGGTTCTTAACAAAGAGAGGTAAAGCTATCTATTTTGATATTTATGTTTTCTAGCATTTTATCATTGGATGCTACCTTCCTAGATAAAGTCTCCACAATTTTATTTTGGTTGGAGATCACTTCTCTCAAAGGCAATTGAGCATAGTTATTGTAATTAGTGCCTTGAAAGTTACCTTGGAAGTTACCTTGGTAGTTGGGCTTTTGTTGGTTCCATCCTTGATTCTCGAGGGGACGATAGTTGTTGTTATTGTTGTTGATGTAGTTCACGCCCTCACGGGTCTCGTGACACCGTTGCCCGAGTGTCCCATATTGCCACACACTTCACAAGTCATGCATGCATCATTAATGCGTATGACATCTTGTCTCGACTCGCCTTATCTTCCAGCTTCTTCATGAGCAAGTCTATCTTGGCGACAAAGATGTCTACCTCCTTGAGCCGGTGCATTCCTCCACTCCTCTTGCGGGTGGTCCGGCACTCATCATTCTAATCTTGATTGGAGGCCATCTTCTCCATAAGAGCAAAGAGCTTGTGGTATGGTCATGACATAAATGCACCTCCAAAGCAGCTAAAGATCAACATTGTTGCGGGTGCCGTTGGTAAGCCCATGATAGAAAGTTTGCATCGAGCCAATTCTCCATCCCATGATGAGGACATTCTCGATATGTAATCTTGAAAGCGTTCCCATGCCTCGGGGGACCGACTCATCATGTTGTTGTTTGGAAACTTGAGATTTTCCCTCTTAGGGCACTCGTCTTGCCCATAGGGAAGAATCTTGCTAGAAAAGTCGTGGAGCACTTGTCCCAAGTTGTATGGTTGTCTTTATTGGCGTAGAACCATTGCTTTGCCTTTCCCAACAAGGAGAATGGGAAATGACGCAGCGAAGCGGTATCCTTTGGTACATCCTTCAGCTTGAAAGTGCTACAAATCTCCGTGAAGTGTTGGAGATGAGCACTTGCATCTTCGTGTGCTTTCCCACGTAATTGGTTGGCTTGCACCATGGTAATAAGAGCTGGTTTGAGCTCGAATCCATTCTCCCCAACTTCGACATTAGGTCCAAAGGGATGTTGTTGGTGTTCGAGCGAGAACTCGCGCAGTGACTTATCGCCATTTCTTCGAAAAAAACGGTGCTAAGTTGCCCTCTTGTTGTTGTTCTTCTTCTTCTCTTGTAGGAGCTTGCTCCTCCAAAGAACGAACCTCAGCCAGTGGGTGTCCTTGATGGAGATTCAAAGATGTCCCTCACTTGTCGGAATTTCTTCCTTCGAAAGAGTTTCTCTAGATTTTCAACGTAGTTATCCGCGCATCAAAACCACTCATTCATTACCCCGCATAAGATTTCACAAGGATAGAAAATACAAGGGTAAGCCTGCATTGAGTAGGGGTCTATGGTTTCCTCTAACTCATTAGTTTGTTAGGTCTATCGCTATCCTTTTAATTGCCAATTGCCTTCCCAGAACGGCGCCAAAAAAATGCTTGTTGACACCTCTTAATGTTATCTCTAATAACGGCGTCAAGAATGCTAGAATAGCGCATCGCCACTAGAATGCCAAGTTGTCATCCCCAGCATAACACCAAGGGGTGTGGTATTAAATCATGCCACCATTTAGAATATAGAAATGTATCCGCAAGCGCACGTATCAAATACCATTGTAGCATTTTACCCGAGTATTACGGGTTGTCATTTATATTTTCCCAAAGGAAGGTCTACATGGCTTGTGTAAAGGTAGTGTGTTGACCTAGAGTGTAACGAATAGGCATAACCATGTCCTCGCTACTCAATGCAGGGGTAAGTCACAAGATAAATGATAAGATAAGTATATAATCATCAACATAAACAGATAGAGACTCCTAGCTATATCATTAGGGTTGCTAGTAGAACATTAAGAGATATTCCTGGGTTATTCCTAGCTACATGTCAATGTATATTATGGTTAGTGCAATACACCTAGTAGTCATGGCTAAGGTTAGCATTACATTTATTCATAGTGGACATACTAAGGAGGTTTAAGAACATAGCTCGCCCTTCCGTCGTATACAAGCCCCATCAGTGCCTATAAACGGGGTTCGGATTACATAGGACTCAACAGAATGTCACACCCGCGATCTACCAAACCCGGCCTATAGGGTGCATTCGCAGATAAACAACATATAAGCACCACGCTTACACAATGTTTATCACTCACCCAACGATCAATTAGATGAGTGCTATACGAACCTATGGATAAACCTAATGTTAATCTAGCTATACTAAGCATATAACCACAATAGACAAGGAACATAATAACTATAAATATAAGTAAATAAGAATTCATCAATTCAATTGTAGCAATCATATAACTATACAATGAAAGAGAACAAAGGCGAGAGGAGGTAAGAATTATACCAAATCCAAGCTCTTGATGGCTCCGGAATCCAAGCCTGCGCTTGCCTCCCTCTAGTTCTAATCTAGCTATCTAGGCCCTAGCTAAGGATGAGAATGACGGGCGGTGCCTCTCCTTTTATAGCCCTGGGCGATGATCGTGAGCCATCGGATCAAACCGACATTGACGGGCGGCTAGGATCGATCCTCAAAGGCGGTGATTAAATAAATTCATCAATATTCTCTAGCTGTCCTTTCCCATGGGATTAAATAAATTCGACAATTGGGTTAACTTCCAATAAAATGCTACAATAGTATTTCATCTGTGCGCTTGCGGATACTCATTTATATTTAAGATAGTTGCATGATTTAATAGCACACCTGTTATGTCACTGCTGGGGATGACAACCCGGTGTATTACATGGTGACTTAAGAAGTGTCAACAGGTCTATATCCACCATTTTGGTTTCCTGGCTTTCCTCCTGACCAGGCTTCACAATAGGAGGCTTGGCTTGCGCATGTGTGGCTGGCTGAACTGGCCCCCAAAAGCCTGGCTCCACTATGCAGTGACTAAGGTGGTTACAGATGAAAAAAATTGAGCCACTGAATTTACCTCATAAATAAGCTAGGAGCCACTGCATCGCATCATTCGTACATTGATCAAACATTGTTAGGCGCGAGATCAAAATATCCACACCGATCAAAATATCCACATGGTGCATCTTCATATGTAGTGTTATTATACCATAGCCTCTTTCTATCTGTCGATAACAAAACAAGGGTGAAGGATCAAAGAAGCAGTAACGATGTGGTGATTGAGCCAACTATTCATGTAAGGTGCCTTTCTTTTTTTTGCTTTCCTTTGGCACATAGTGGCTAGAGGGCTTAGGAGTCAGTGGGATGTATTGCATTAGAGAAGCACCAGCATTTCTTCTTAGAAGGTGCAATAGATAGAGAGAAAACAATAACTGATATGCAAAATTTCCAACTCATATGTTTAGGTGATGAACGACGTAACCAATAATGGAAGGCTCTTTTAATTTTTGCTTAGATAGTCATTATTATATATTGGCACCTATTACATACACTAGAACAGCTCCAACATTGCTTCTTAAAGGGTGCAGCACACTACCGGCCGGACCCAGCCTCTTTGCCGAGCGCAAGGCTCAAGAGCGCTCGGCGAACACTTTGCCGAGCATAACGCTCGGCAAAGAGCCCATGGCAAAAAATGCATCGGCGAAGGTGCCTTTGCCGAGAGCTTTCTACCGGGCTCTCGGCAAAGATTTTGCCGAGCGCTAACGCTGGCTCTCGGCAAAAAAAGTGGACGCCACGGGCGGAGTTAACGGGGCTGCGGCTTTGCCGAGCACGCCTAAGCTGGCTCTCGGCAAAAATTTTCACAATTTTATTTTGTAATTTCTTTGCCGAGGGTCGCCCAGGCTGGCTCTCGGCAAACAGCATTTTCCCTTTTTTTTTGTATTTTTTTGCCGAGAGTCGCTCCAGCTGGCTCTCGGCAAACAGCGTTTTTCGTTTTTTTGTATTTTCTTTGCCGAGCGCTATGGCCACTGCGCTCAGCAAAGCTGGGAAATACAGTTTCCGGGTCATTTTCCTCCCAGCTTTACCAAGCGTAATGGGCATAAAGCTCGGCAAAGGGTCCAGAATTGGTTTTTTTGTTTTGTTTTTCATTCCATCGCACGTCAACACACACACACACACACACACACACATATATATATATATATATATATATATCACAATATCCCTCACAATACCATCCACATACACACGTACTTAACATGTACTTAACATCAAACACAGTACTCCATGCATGGCATCACAAGTACGTTATCACATGTCAAAGTTCCATGACCACGTCCAACCTCCAAAGCAACAAAGCAAATAAAAGAATAAGTCCATCACCACGTCCATGGCAACAAAGCAACCTCACTGCCAACCTTGCCACCTCGAGTGTGGTGAAGGGCCACCTGGTGAGTTCGTAGGCCAGCCGATCTGTGGCGCATTCGGATTATTCGAACCCGCCGACTGAGGCTGCACACAGAAGACAAGATTACGTTTGAGACCAGCAAACAACTAGTGATAAATGCTAGTAACCTTTATACTTACAGGAGTAGCAGTGGGCGTAGGCTCAGCTGGAACTGGTGGAGCGAGGAGCATCGCTGGCAACTGTATCTCCGATCGTGTCCGCATCAAGGACACGTAGTGAA
Source organism: Chrysopogon serrulatus (assembly GCA_015844335.1). NCBI lineage: Eukaryota > Viridiplantae > Streptophyta > Magnoliopsida > Poales > Poaceae > Chrysopogon > Chrysopogon serrulatus. The sequence continues at coordinate 33,006 of JADLZL010003093.1, read as the reverse complement.
TGAGATCTGCCACCTTCTTTGCTTCGGCCTCCCGTAGGGCATTCTGGGCCTCCAGGCGGGCCTCCATCGTCTCACGTTGCCTCCGTTCTTCTAGCAGCTCGGCATTCTGTTCATCTAGCAGCCTCGGGCGGGTCGTCCGGGTTGTAGGACACGTCCGAGGTCGCATTGCCCTTGTGGCCATAGCGTATGCCTGCAAGATGGAGCAAGGATGGCCACCATGTGCCGCCGACTAAGACAAGCAAAGCAAGATGATTAGAGATTAGGCAGTAATAATGACCCATAGAATGCACAGATAAATTTGCATACCCAAGCTGCAGCGTATTCGGCAAGGTTGCGGCTGCCTTGATGGTGTGGCAAACCTGGCATCAGCAACCATCGTGCTCTGGCTTCGTCGTGCTGCTGGGCCCATTCCTTGGTGAACCACCTGTCCACGATTATAGCCCAGCAGTCGGGATACGAGCGGCACCAACCGGGAATCATCTGCACGTTATCAAGTAATTGACATATAAGAACTTCTAATTAGAATAGCTTAATCAATATTAGTGATTCGTATGTACCTGAATGTACTGGTCCTGGGTCAGCTGCATGGTTTTGGTGAGGTCCTTTGTGATCTTCTGTCCAAGCACTGTGCCGTGGTAGGTCACAATGGCCTGGAGCCGTGCCTCATAGTGTAGGTCCACAACAAGTTTCTTGCAGGAGTTGGTAGCCACCACATCTGTTTGCGCCCGCATCCCTTCCTGACATCTGAAAAAATCCTGCATACACATGCAATGTATCCATTCATTGTTTTAAGTATCGTGGATAAACGCTCGGCAAAGAATGTACTTTGCCGAGAGCCGTGTATAAACGCTTGGTAAAGAATGTACTCTGCCGAGCGCCGCCGATAAGCTCTCGGCAAAGTAAACGATAGTCTACGGCAGGTGACGGCTGGGCAAGATTTGCCGAGGGCCCAGTTTTGCCGAGAGCTGAGCCCTCGGCAAAGATGGCATTTGCCGAGAGGTTTCTTTTGCCGAGAGCTTGACTCTCGGCAAAGATGTCCTATACCGAGTGTTCTTAGTTGCCGACGGCGGCTCTCGGGAAAGGACCTCTTTGCCGAGCGCCCGATATTTGCCTCTCGGCAAAGACCTTTGCCCTCGGCAACGTTCCTGTATCCGGTAGTGGCAGATGGAAACAAAACAACATATTTGGTGCAACAAATTGAAGTCCATAAAGAAATCCTTAGCACCCATGCCAAATTTTGCACCATGGATAAGTCTAAAATTTGCACCCCCATGCCAAATTGATTACATTTGTTCATAGTTCATCGACAAAGCTGCTGTGCCTGCACACGTCCTCAACGAACATGCAGACCCTGGCCTCCTTGTAAACCTTCCCAGCCTTGCAGAAGTAGCCCTTATCCGGTGCACAGTGCGAGTCGTCAGAGCAAACACAGAGACCTTCAATGGCGCAACCCTTCCTGACGATGCTAGGGCTGCCCCTGACCCCAAGCATCTGGTCACTCCACTCACTAGAGAAAATCCCATCCGGATCAAACCTCTCCTTCACTCTCAGAAACTCGCCGGCCCTCGGGTACTTGGCGATGGCGCCGTCGAAGGCAAAGTTCCGGTTCTTGCCCCAGTGCGGGACAGCGCCATACTTGCGCAGCGCCATCTGCTCCATCTCATCGACCACGTCGGCGTGCCTGCGCAGCGCGCCGTCCGTGTAGCTCCGGTAGTAGACGACGTCGAAGTCCACCGAGTCCTCGGCCTGAGCCTCTGCACGTCGGCGACGAACGCCGGCGCCTTGGAGAGCGCGACGCTGAAGCCGGAGCTGTAGAAGAGACCACCTCGGAGGCGCGGGTCCCACATGCAGGCAGACTGCAGCAGGACGCGGCTGCCGCTGTCGTCGTCGTCCAGGCACGAGCCGGAGGCCTCGATGCGATGCTGGAACCCCACCACGCGCGGGGTACCTCGTGAAGGAGACGCCATCGTTGGTGAAGCCGTAAGCCTCCCGCTGCACTTTCCACATGGTCAGCCGTGCCATCAGGCACCGTGCAGTGTCAGTGTCAGCATCCTTCTCGTCAAGCCACTTCTCTGAATCAAATCAAAGTAAACGCCACAGATAAACTAAACTTGCATACATATATTAGTGCCAGCATCCTTATGAGTACAAGCAAGCTTGATTTTTTTGGATAAAAAAGAGCAAGGCTTGATTTTTTTTTTTTTTTATGTGCACATGCATCACACGGACCTAGGACGGCCTGGCGGCGATTACACCAGGCTTGGCGTAGGAGCGGAAGCCAAGGAAGTCATTGACGCCGTCTCCTGGTGTAGCAATGTTGACACGGTTGTCCTTGCGGTAGACGACCTTGCGCTGGTAGGGCAGCCAAGAAATGCCACCGAACTCGTGGAGGCGGCCCCATATGGCCACCTTGTCAGTCAAGTCCGAGTCGTCGCGTGTTTCGAATGTGACTGACCGCTTGAACAGTGGCTGTAACGCAAAGGTGACCTGCATGGTAGAAGCTATGGCTGTTTTAGGTCGACCTTCTTCGGCGTATGATAGAAGCGCTTTGTCTGTCTTTTAACTCTTCTTAATATAAAGATATACAAATATTTTTACATATTCGGGGCCGGGAAAAAGGATGAGCTGCACATGAGAACACCACATCTCAAATTGTATGCCCATTCACCGCACTTATGGCTTGTAATATAATATTTCAAAAGTAGTAGTGCCATGGAGGATGCATGATAACAAGGATGCATGATAACGACTAAGAGGATGGCATAAGGAGCAGTGCTAATAAACCAAGCAATTAGGTGATTCATATGATGTTCATTGATTAGCAAACCAACTAAGCGAAATGATGATCTGATATTCGAATTAATGAGGAAATGGTTTATTGGACAAGAAACTATCTTTGACTTGAAGAGATGCGATAGATATATGATAGGACGGAGACATGTGATTGGACAACAAAATATTTTAGAAAAGCCATCAATTGTACTCAATATAGCTTCTAGGTATGGAGTTTAATTTATATAACGATTTAATAAGGATAAAAACTGTTTATGACTTAATAATAGTACTGCATATATCTATCGCATAGTTTATGGGTTGGACTGCATGCTGCGTCTGCTGGCAAAGATGACGTAATGAGCAATCAATGAAACCACCATAGTCGGCCCCACAGTGACGGCACTCCCTTTGCCCCACAGTGAGCTCCCTTGGGCGCCGGTGGCCAGGAGGCCACCGACGGTGAGCCCGTTCCAGTAGGGCGAGTGCGGCAACGCGAGCCCTGCCTCGGCGGCGATCTCGACGAGGTCTCTCAGGACCATGCCGCTCTCCACAGTCAGGCGCCGCCTGCCGACGTCGACACGCACCGTCCGGTTGAGCCACCTGGTGCTGAGATGACGGTGCCGTCGTGGCCGCCGGGGCACGCCAGCTTGGTGAAACTGTGGGAGTGCCTCAATGGCCACCTTCACCTTCCGCGCACTTGGCTGCGGCCGCCGCCGCCACGGCCGCGATGAGCTCTGCCTTGGTACGCGGGTAGACGGCGTTCGCCACGCGCGGCAGACGGTGCGGTCTGGGAATGTGGCGTAGCAGTCGGTGATGACCGTGCAGTTCAACGTGCCGTTGCCGCCCGTGCAGGTGATCGGCTGCCATGGAGGTGTGGTGGTACTACTGGAAACTTGAAATTCCATTACGATGCACTACCATCAGGAAAAATAAAAATATCGGTATGAAAATGTACGTATGGTCATAAAAATAAAAATATCATCATAAAATTTTTTACGGTGTACTTACTGTCAGGGAAAATAAAAATACTGTCAAGGCTAGCTCGACAGGGTAATTCCAGTTTTGGCTGACGTTGGTCAGGGAATTTCAAGTTTCCAGTACATGGTGGCTGGGAGGAGGTAGATGGCGGCCAGAACGAGGAGGCAAGCAGCGAGGAGGAAGAAGACACCCATTATGAAATGAAATGTGATCTCTCTGCGACCAGAGCGCGTGTATTGTATGCCTCGATAATTAATTAATTAATTATAATTTCTCTGGCAGGATCGTCGATTGGGCTTCGTCGTGCACGCTCACGACAGAGGAGAAAGAGGTCAATCATCCGTTTCATTTTGTTTAGCTTGGTGATAATAAATGATTAAAGGGCCTCATGCACGCCGCTGCTTCTGTTTATATTTGTTCCATGGGTCAACTGGCGGCTTGAGGGACTTATACTTGAAGAATATGTCGTTTTTTATATAATTAATTACTCAGATACTCTGTACTTTTTGTCCACTTGTAATGAACTTGTCAATTACTACAATTCTTTCATCCACATCCATGGATTTTCTGTCAGCTGTAGATAACTAGCTGGTGATATTGTAAACCGGCAATGATGATCGAGACATCGCCACCAGATCAAACATTGAAACACCGCATCGGCAGGTATATATGCCGGGTATGCCCTGGCGTACCCTGTTTGACCGGCTAGTTGCTAGTATAATATACGTATTATACATCTGTATTTATGTAAAAAAGGGAAAAAATCACCTAAATCACATTCACGCCACCACGGAATTATGAAGGTCCAGGACGTGGCCCGCAAGATTTGGAGGCTTGAAGAAATCACCAAACAAGCCGCCACCCTAACACCCTGTGACAGCTGAGGCCGACGCCAACGCCGACGCGGTGCCAGTCAGGCGTTGTCACGGACTCACGGTGACTGGTGGTGTCTACCCTGCTGTCCTCCGACCGCTCGTCGTCTTCGTCTACAGTTTGCACAGCCGCGCACCACGCAGTCATGGAGGCACCCCGATTCATTATTTCTATTAGGTAAAAATTAAATTTTCTTGCTTTGTCTTTTTAGAAAATTGTTATATATTTTTGTAGCTATTTGTCAACATCACAAATAACGATTGTTTCATTATTTAGCATTGTGTTTTTTAATATTTGTGCAGTTATAATGAGAAACTCTATTATTGTATCTTTTTTGGATGATTGTCTAGTCACTTTTATTGAGCGTGATACTTCTAAAGAAAATGGTGAAGATGATGTAATCAAGATGTTCATATCCCTTTGGAAGCGTCGAAACAGTCAGAAAAATAACATTGTAAGTCTCTGGTACTCTTTTATATCTATATTTAAATTATCAGCATGGCTTTTGAACTATTTATATTGTATTTAGTGGATGGTTTCAACTTAATCCATGAATTGAAGTTATGTTTCTGCTAATAAAACGTTGATAATACATGCGACGGCCCTAAGTTATGTTTCTGCTAATAGGTTTCATCCAATTATTTTTTAAAAGCATGTATAAACGGTCATCATTAGTTACATGCATCGTAAAACTTAGGGCCTGTTTGGATGTACCCAACTAAAGTTTAGCTAGCTATAATTTCAAAGTAAAATTTTAGCTAGCTAAAAGCTTTCTAGCTAAACTTTAGTTGAGGTGTTTGGATGCTCCAGCTAATAGACTCAGCTAAAGTTTAGCTAGCTTTACCTAGGTGAAAGTAGCTAAACCCAGCTAAAAGTTTAGCTACTCTTCTACCTGAACTGTTTGGATGTCTAGCAGCTAAATTTAGCCAGCTAAAGTTTAGTTGGTGCATCCAAACTGACCCTTAGCAAACAAAGATCACCTAGTTCAGCATCATCTTCCCTTCAAGCTAGACTATTTTGAGACTAGACCGAACCAAATGCTGTCTCTTCTTGTTTCCCAACCTTCTGCTACATATTCACTGAATACGCTGAAGCTGTAGGCAGCTTTTCATTGGAGATACTAATTAAAGCAGTGGTACCTGATACAAAGGTGTTCAATGGAGATACGAGAATTAAAGCAACAGTACCCGAATCGATATGTGCATCCCGGTTCCATGTAGAAGAGGAACAAGGGGTGAGCGCTCATAGCTCCATTGAAACTAGCTGAGACTATACATGCATGAAACTTTCTGTTTGCTCCTTTCATTCTGTCCAAGGCAGATGACTTTGTCGAGCGAGGCCATTACAATAGCTTACTATATAGCATGCAGTCAGACTTGCGAGGCATCAGGAACACTCCTGCCTGCAATCCCATTCTCAGTTGATGGACAACGCCGTTCCAAGCACGTCTGAGCAAACTGTAGTGGAGCCATGGAGAGAGGAGGATTTGGGAAGGATCCGGCTGGAGTACATACTGTGTTTGCAGTGTGGTGCAGGCACGCAGAGATAAATCCTGGACGGTTACATGTGTGCACGCGTGTTATATCTAAATAAAATAAACAAATTTTGCAAAATGTTTTGCTTGTTTTTCCTATTTCTCAAAATCAATAAACATATAAATATATATATTTAATTATTACCTGGAACCATAGTGAAGGAGTGCCCAAGATCCAGCTGGTTCCTGCCAAGCACCCTAACAAAGCTCTAGTTTCATTCAATTAGTTTTCGCTAGCCTGTACAAACTGTTATCATTATTACATGAACCCTAAAACTTAGTAGCGAACATCATCACCTAGTTCAGCATCATCTTCCCCTCAAGCTAGACTATTTTGTGACTAGACCGCACCAAATGCCCTCTTCATGTTTTTCCTACCTTCTGCTACATTCATTGGAGACACTAAAGCTGTACGCAGCTGTTCATTATTAGAGAGACACTAAAGCTGTACGCAGCTGTTCATTATTAGAGATATGAATTAAAGCAACAGTACCGGATATGCAGTTGTTCATTGTAGATACCAATTAAAGCAACGTGGTACCTGAATCGATGTGTGCACTGCATACCCATGATCTCATTTGAGTGCATATAAAGAGCTACCTAGGAGGGAGGGAGCACGCATTCCTCCATTGCTGCTAGCTGAGCCTGTACATGAAACTTTCTGTTTGCTCCTTTCGGTCAAAGGCAAATGATGACTTTATCTGTGGAGCGAGATCACTAGAATAGCTTATTAGTATAGCATGCAATCAGACTTGCGAGGCATCAGGAGTACTCGTCTGCCCTCCAAAATTCCCATTGGCAGTTGATATATTATGATGCTTCCTAGGGAGATGAGAACCTGGAAGGATCCAGCGGGAATATTTGCGATTCCCCAGTGTGGTGCCGGCGGGCGGCATCTGCAAGTGTCCAGTGGCAATGAATCTGTGGCGACGGAGGATACATCCATACACAGTTGCATGCATGTGTGCACGTATGTTATACCTAGTTGTTACTTATTAAGATATTTTTGCAGAATGTTTTGCTTGTTTTTCCTTTTTGTTTGCAGAACGTTTTTTTGCTTGTTTTTGCTATCTTATCTTACTATTACTAATTAGTGGCCTCAACGAAGATATCTATTTAGTAACCTCTGGATGTTTTGCTTGTTTGCAAGTGCCAAGTGGCAATGAATCTCTGGATGTTTTGCTTGTTTCCAGAACGTAGGCTATAACCTTTTGATTTATAAATTCTCAAGTTAATCAAAAACATCCGGCCATTAAATTAAAAAGGCTATAGCCACCCATGACATTGGATCTATTTTGTTACCTACGAAATTATCCACCTCTGTTTATTATAGGTTTTTCAAAAAAGATATCTTTTCTTTCAAGACAAAAACATCCAGAGCCATCTTACTATTATTAATTAGAGGCTCCAATGGAGCCTCCACGTTAATTCTCACCAGACGCGCTAAGAAAAAAGAAAAATCCTTAAAATTCTCACAAAAAATAGAAAGATCTGACCATCCATTTGATGGACTCTAACCATCAATAATATTAACAGCCATTAGATCTATTATCTTTTCTAAACAAATTACCGACCTGTGCCACCTCACATGGAATTAGCTAGCAAAGAAAAGAAAAACCCCGATTAAATATTAGCTAGCAAAGCCCCAGCGCCGCCGCTCAAACGTAGTCGCCGATCGAGATTCAACCAGAAAAAGAGTATGTGACCTTTCCATCCTGCGTGTGCTATGTTGTGCTATGTAGGCGGCAGTTCTTCCATCCCCGGGGTCTCAAATTGTGCCGCAGGTATTTGGCAACCATGGCCAGTGATCGATCTATATCTCTATAGCCTAAGTGGGTTTGCCTTTGATCGATCTCCTTTTTAATTAATCTGATTTTGGGCGTACAGCAGGCAGTTTCATACATCAGAGCAAGAGCAGCATGGCAGATTGGTAGATTGTCATACATGCATATCGTCTCATGGACGAGCTATGGTGCCAGACAGGACAGGTACTGTATCAGTATGCATGCCGACGACAGCTTAAACCGGCGGCGGGGTTGGGTTGCCTGTTGCCTGTTGCCACGTCGATCCGCACTTGGAGCGAATGAGCTACGGTTACATGTGCAAAAGATATATCATGCATATATGTTGCTGCGTGATGGATCCGAGCTAGCACCACTGGCCCTGCTAGAAGATTAATGACAATTTCAACGAGCTCTCTTCACCGCACGATCACACGCTATGCCGCCTCCAGGTCAGAGTTCATTGGAGTCAGCATGCAAAAGTCTCTTTTTGCATTATATCCTGCTAGAAGATTAATGACTATATGGCTGTATGTAAAGTGTCTGCTCAGTTCACCTACAAACGCAAATTCATCACTTATAACATTTTTTACATGTATATGCGCTCATGCATTATATCATGCTCACGATCGAAGGCATGCAAACAAATATTCCTCACATGATGAAATACAGATAATAAATTAACATCACTGCTAATTGTCAAAAAAAACATCACTGCTAATTTCTTAAATAAATTTAAATGGTAGTTTAGGTAATATGGTATGCTTACACTATAACAAAGTAGTATATTAATTCTGTCAATATTATATGCGCATGGTCCAGTACTTTTCTAAAGCTAATTTCTTTGAGTTTTTATCAGTTGGGCACAGTTTCACAACCTCTAAATTTGTCTTCTGCATTTCTTTAAATTGTCTCTTATAACCAAATAAGTAATAGACATTAGATAGAACTGAAGTTGTTGTGTGGAGCTTAGTGTGTCATAAGCATAATGACTGGGTGCTATTTATATAATATGATCAATGTATCTATATAATTCAACCACCACACGCTGCTGTTATTTTTACCACATGCTGCTGTTATTTTTACTATGGGGAATATATAATAATGTATCATGGTCTCTATTATATTTATTTCAACGTGCATACAGCCATATATATGTTGCACAGGACTACATGCCAATGTTCCATATATGCGTATTCATATGTTCTCAAAGATAGAGTTTGGGCCATATGCAAATGCAAATAAAAGTAATGAAAAAAACTATATCCTATCTTTATACATAAATTTAATAAACTGTTGGCCTCTCAATAAAAAGTTTAAAACCCATGTTTATTAATAAGATTCAAGGAGGGAACTGGGAACTAGGTGTCACGCTAAATGAAAAAGTGTGTGTATATATATATATCGTAGGCACAAATATTTTATTATTTTAGAAACAAATTTTCTAATGACTTTTCGAACGACAAGGAAATAATTCTATTACTTCAAAAACCCATGATTAATGGAATTAGTGATGGGGAGTCTAAAAAAATACATCTATTGAAGTCAAACAAAAAAAGATATAAAACATTTTGGGAAAGAAATTTTAGGACAAATAACCAATCATGTTATCTCTTAATTCTTTACAAGTGAACCATCCATTACTTCTTTTAATATTTTTTACACAGTTGAATGACAAAACAACCATTGCACACACCCCTATGAACTTCACCAGCACCCAAAACTCAGACACAAGGAGGAGAAAGTACAAGACAAGAAGCAGAAACGACTATACATAACCATTGACACTTTGCAGACGCAATGAAATCAACAACTCACGATTGCCTAACTTTATTTTAATATTGGTTGTGTTAAATATAGTAAATTATGATTCAAAACACAGGTACTACATGTGTCTTTCGTATAATCAATTTGTGTCTTGATGATAACATGCTTGCTTCAAGTAATATTCTAAATCATAATCAAGCTTTATGAAATATACTAACATTAAAAAATCAAATAAATACCCGTGCAACGCACGGGTTGATGAACTAGTCCAACTAATGAGTACCAAGGAGAGCTATATGAATTGCCGGTATTTTCTGGTAGTGTGTGATCAATAGCTTAGTTGAGCTTGTTTGGAGCAGTATTTGTTCTTTGGGTTGCCTAATCAATCTCCAATATGTTTGAGCTTGGACATATAGGTTTCGTATATAAGCCACTAACTGAGATCTAACAGCATCCCACAGCAGGGTGTCCATTTTGAACGCACGGGTGGTGGAGCTACTGGTAGGCTGCTCATGCTAGAGGTGTGTGGCTCTTGGTGCAGGTGCAAGCTTTGGTAGATGGCGAGATCTTTGTCTACATTGTTGGCATAGATGAGTGCCATGTCACCACTGAGGTGCAGGTACACTACTACTCTCGCATGTTCATTGTCATACCCGGATTTGAAGGAAGTAAACTAGGTGCAAATTGCATGTGTGCTAGGATCAGAATTACATACAAGCAACGACATCATTAATGGTGCAATAACACAGTGTTCAAAAAAAGAGTATAAATGAGTACAGCGTAGTATCATTACAAGCCTTAAATCAAAGTCTAGTGGAAACATAAATAAACGATCTTCAAACTAAGACGAAGGTTGAAGCCGGCATCTGTAGCAGATCCATATGCCACAGGAAGGTCGACGACAGGAGACACTTGATCCTAGCTAGTACCCTGGGAGGTCTTGTAAAAACTTATCATCCCAACCATATGCGTCTGAGCAGCCTTTATTATGATTTTAGCAAGAGTGAGTCCATGTCGAACCCAGCCAAGATAGACGGAAAGTAATGATGACATGCAAGGCTTCAAGAAGGGAAAGCTGATTGGTTTGATCATGCGGTAGCATTTTAATGGATGTCTTTTTAATTAATGTAGCCTGATTACTACCATAAGTGAAAGATCCCAATCCTTATTAAGATGAAAGTAATAATTAGCAAGTTTAATTAATCATCATGTTCATCAATAAAAAGACCAAGGTAACAACCTCAAGATAACACAGGATAGCCGTCCCACGAGACCATGAGGTAGCCACCTCAACTGAGAAACCATCTCCAAGATTGTCACCAAATGAAGACTAGCTACTGCCAATAGAAGTGCAGCTTTGTTCTGCAAGCAGGTCTTGATGGAGAAACGATTAGTTCTTGGACTCGATCGCCATGTGTTATCCCAAAAGCGATAGTCATGCATTCTAGTTTGAGCCAGTTGGTAAAAGGCAGTGGCGACTATTTGCCCGCAACATAACCATTTGCATTCCACATTGTTGATGTCTCCTTGGGCCATATATAGCCTTATTACATAGTATGATCCATTGCGGTGCCTATGGCCACTGCACTCTGGGATCTGGAGTAGCTATGGCTACTTTGAAATTTCCCAAGATTTTCTGCTCACAAGCATCGGTTTTTGTCACGTAAATCGAAAGCAGGGCTGCTCGAATTTCATACCCAAGCAAGTGCCGTATAGGGGTATTACACACTAACAGATTGTGAATCCATGTCACAAAGTGCAATATCATCATTACTAACATGTAAACAAGTTGAGGTAGCTGGTGGTCCAATTCATTGACTCCACTCGTGGAAGCATGAAAATGATTGTGTCCTGGTTTCTAGACGATGAATTCCTTCAGACAAAGCTTTTGTGTTGCTCATAGGGGCATATGCTCTATTTGTGTGATGGTTTGAATGCTTGAATGGTGACGAGCAGACTGTATGTTGTCATAGTTGTGCATATAAAATGGTCTTTTTGGTCCAATAAATTGTTGTGTTTAGTAGATACAAATAAGCACATTTTGGTTGGTGGCAAATACTACACAATGGATTTTTTTTGTTGGTAATAAAATGTCAGCTATGGAAATTTGATGCCTATGGGGCCGGCATATGGATGGAGAAGAAGGTGAATATTCATGTCCTTTGACCATGCCTACTGTGTACATTAAAAGGCGCTCACAAGCCTGGATGATCCTGAAGTGGATGCAACTTAACTGAAAAGGTGCACCTGAGCTTCTCCTACATGCAGTACGCGTGGAGCAACGCCACCGACATATGTAGAAATCGATCTTTAGAGACGGCTCTTGTTTATAGTCACTCTCTACAAATTGATTTCTAGAGGTGACTCTTGTTTTCAGCCGCATCTTTATATCCCTTTTGTACGAACAACTGCAAAAAAAGAGCAGCCTCTACAAATTGATTTTTAGAGATCAGAAATCAGATCCAAAATAATAACAGAAATTATCTGTCCAGGCCCCACCAAGCAAGTCACAGGTCACATGAAATATGCCCGGAGCCATAAACATTCCCTGCTATTCACTTTACCCAATTCAAAAATTGGATTTTAGGAACTAAATTCAAATGAAAAAGTTGTCAACTATAAAATTGTATAAACCTTCGATCTACAACATTTGTTTTGGTTCTAGTTGTTGAACAATTTTAAATTCCAGAATATGAGAAATGCAATTTTACCTAAATGTTTTATATTTTTGAGATATATGACTTTGATTTGAGAATTTCTCTAACCAATGTCATTCGAAAAATTCAAAGAAAAATTAATTTCAAAATGTGAGAAGTTCAAAGAGAACTTTAGTATATAAATGATTTCAAATAAAAATGTTACGATCTCTAAAGATGTAGATCTCTTCAAGATGTACAACATTGATATAAAGTTCGTCTTCATCCAACTTTGTTTGAAAAAGTTACAAAGTTTTACTCTATGCATCTTTAAGATGCATCTTTAAGAATGACTCTAGTTGCAGCCACCTCAATCTGCAAACATAGATGTCTCTAGATCCAGCGCCATGTCTATAAATCCATTTTTAGAGGTATCTGAATCTAAGGCTACCTCTAAAAAATAGGGGCACTTTTTACCTGCGGCTGAAAATACTAGTTGTCTCTAAAAATAATTCGTAGATACAGCTTGTTTCGGAAACTATTTCTGGAGACTGGTTTTCATTGAGCCGCCACTAAAAAATGGCCTCAATTGCTAAAAACAGTGTTTGTATAGTAATGAAGATAACTAACCACTTAAACAATGGATTCCACGGATTATTGCTGTTATATGTGAGATGGAGATGTTTGGTTCCATTTGTTTTACAACTTTGTGCTGGAAGAAATTCTGTTTGAAGATGAAAAAAACATTGTGCTGAAGTTCTGTTAAAATTGCATCCCTCATATTTATAAAAACAAATTTGTACATATTAATACCAATGAAGATATATATTAATTAGACACGATGACAGCAGACCAAATCATCTTTAGCTCGTTACTTATTTTGTACGGTGCTTTTTTTTCATCAAGTTTGTTGTAAAATTGAGATATCGTCCAACTTATGGATTTTATGCTTAGTTGTCTTAAACTATATATGATGGGCTTGATTTAATTGTTTGATTACATAGACAATGGCCCTAGGTGTGGGAATTCATCTGCCACTGTTCATGACTACTACCACTCCAAGGCTGAGATGAAGTGCACCATGGTCTGGCCTACCGTGACGTTGGACAGCTGTGACCAGGCAAGCAGAGCCAGAGGCGCGCAGGCTTGTATCTATTACATTACATATATATAAGGGGCTGGCACACAACCACTTACTCCTCATGTACGTAGCTGTAGTTGACAAAGAATCACAACAACTGCAGATGCTGCTATAATTAATATATGTGGAACTGGACACAGTGATATTATTTTTAGTTGTCCATAAAAGAAGTACCTTAGGTTGAGAAAGATGATCGAGTGATTCATGAAGTTTGCACAAATGGTGTTCGCTACAATAGGCATGGGAGACATTGGGAGCCCCAGCATTACGTCGTGTTCGGTTACCGCGGATCACAGATGCTCTGCCTCTCTGGGATGTGATGGCAGCTTAACCAGTCTAATCTGGCGCCCAAACCGCCTTGGCTGGGATAGTCTGCCGGCCAGGTAGCCATGAACGTGCTACTCTGCGTCAGCAGCATCTGTGTCCACTTCATCACTAAAAATCAAGCCAGCCTCGACTGCTCATGGCCTCTACATCTGTATGGCACCACGACTGCGTTCTCCCATGGAGTGCTCCTGTCGATTGGCCCTTTTTCCACGTCTGGCTGCAGAGATTCGGGTTGCTGTGTGCTGGCCGTGGCAGTTGTGGGCTAGCCTGTGCGAGTTGGGCTGAAACAACCCAATATGGTTAGGGCACAAATGGACCTACTATTTCAAAACATGTTTAAGCACACATACTAATTTTCATTGTCTTTTTTTAAAACAGCTTACCGACACGCTACTAGGAATTTTATTTTAGGAGAGTTGCTGTTTTTTATATTTTTGTACCGGCTGGCAAAAATTGGCACTGTCTCCACAAACGGATAAGAAATTTCAGAGGCGGTTTCTTCATCTACGGAAAATTGATTAGCAAAGGTCGGACTAAAGTTATACAGCTTCTATCACACACAAACAAAAGGAATGATAGGGGACCGGCAAGAGTGGGTGCTATTTTTTTTTCTATAGATGTTTATGCAGAACCATATTTCAAAAAGAGTGCGTGCTAGTTTTTTTTCTTAGCGTTTAAACATAGTGTTGTGCTTGTACTTCATAGTTTGGCGTAATAAAATTGTCATTGAGGTCGCATAAGCTTCGTAGTCTTGTTTGGCTAATCTATGTGTTTGGTTTTGAGTCTTATAGCGGAGTGGTCCTAATGTTCTAGTAGTGCAAGTGTGTTAGAGGTTACTCTCACCACACAAGTTGAACGGGGTGGTTGGCTTAAGTCATAGCTAGTAAAGAAACGATGACACAATCAGTATAACCGAAAACATTTATAGGGACGGCTCCTGATAGTTTACAGGGTCGGTTTCTATAACCTCTCCTATCACATTGTCTCTATAAATCAATGATTTGTAGGGATAGTTTTTTAGCCACCCCTACAAATCCATATTTGTAGGGGTTGCTGGATATTAAGCCACCTCTACAAATAAATTTCTTTGATTTTACGAAACCAAACACAAAACACAAAAAGCCCAAAAAAAATCAGAAAAAATTATTCGTCCAGGGAGGGCCCCCACCAGTAGGAAAGTCACAGCATTTTTAGTGCGAAAATCACGCGCTTCACGGTTGTGAGGGTTCGAAGCGAATACCTTGTCCTCGCGCATGACCTCCTCTACCACTTCGCCCTTGCATCTAGAATTGGTTTCAAGCCTCCTCATATTATACTGAACCAAGTTTAAATTGACTGTTTAATTAAGGCCCTAAATGAATTCAAATATAGCCTTAAATAGACTCGGCAAAGTCCCGACGACATACATTAGGTATAACTAACAGAGTGGGAGATATGCCAAGTGTCTTTCTGTCAGCACTCAGCAAAGTTGAGGGTTTGCCGAGTGTCTTTTTAGTTTGCTCGGCCAAGATGCGCTTTGCTGAGTGTTTTTGTTTCACCGAGTGTTCTAGGCGCGACACTCAGCAGTGTCCGAAAAATTGCACTCGGCAAAAAGGTTGACACTTGGCAAAGTGCAGGAATCTAGTAGTGAGTGTACTTAATTAATTTATTTATGAAACATTAATAAACATGAAACGTAAAATTCTAGGCTACGCTAGAGGATGGTTAGATGGACTACTAAATGCAAATGCGAGTAGCGGGCCAGATGTCACTTATTTGTGTTATCAGTTCAGAGCAGGGCGGTACATCTCGTTGGGGCTATAAATAAGAAGGTTTCAGTAGTTTTAAGTTGGGCAATGCAGATAACTCATGCTGTAATGGACAGCCTTGCTGTCGTGGCTGAGAGGTATCGAGAGTTTTAGTTCATTATTGGTGTTGTCACGTTGGGCAGACACCGAGGACCTCATAACACTCGCATTTTTGTGGTACCCAGGGTGTCACAGTGGCCTGGCCAGAATGTACGGACTCGCCTGAATGCCTAATGAATAGATACGTCTCCTCTGTCACTGATGTACGTGTTTTCTTTGTGCCTTTCTGTCGTAGTGTTTGTAGTTTGTAGTGAGAGGTAGTTAAGCTGTAGTGCTCATCGTACAATAAAATAAGTTACCTCGTCAAACTTAACTTTGATGCACCTACGGCTTGATGTCGTGCTGTTTTCTTTGTCAACGTGCTGTCCAAAGTCTATAGCTAGTGTCACTGAAAATTCATATGACTCATTAAATAAGGTTTGGTTCAGTCACATTCTCAAAACGAGACCAAAAAAAAAAAAAAAAACACTCACATCCTGTCTAATGCTCACCGGTCGTCCTCTTGTCTGCGTTACACCCAGTTCAATTTCGAGCGATTGTTGTTTATATTTCCAGTTGCACATGTGTAGCTGTTGGTGGAGCTGCTTGGTTATTAAAACTGAAAACTGTTAATAGTTTCTTCATCCAGTTCTTGCTATTGCAGATCGTAATAAAGTTCTGAAGCTGCTAATATGGTGCCATGCATGCGCATGCACATGACAGGACGGCTCTTATTTTGCTGCAAGACGTTTTCCCTAACTGGTCACTTCCATTTGTACACCTAAACCAACGTTTGCAGTCATATAGTGGTAGGTGCTCTCACTGAATGGGAACAGCAGATGCTCCTTCTGGACACCCACACGGTCCATAAAAAGATGCTTGCTGAGAGAGAGAGAGACGATGGTCGATCGTGTTAACCATATGAAGTCTGGACAAGCCAACGGTTTCCAAAATTAAAATAGGCATAGGAGACATGAATTTTTTTTTGAAATAATATTTTTTTAAAGAATAAATGCAAATCTAGGGGCCGTTATGCAGAAGTTGCAAGTTTAGCATCCTGTCAGCCAGCCTGAGCGGCCGACAGCGGACCTGTTGGCGGGCCAGCGGCCGACAAGCCTCACGTGGCAGCCGACACCCGACGAGATCGCCGCCGGGCGGGCGGCCTGTCGGTGCCGACAGCAACCCTGTCGGCCACGGTATTGCCGACAAGCCCAGTCGGCTACCTGCTGGCTGACTGCCATATGGGCTGCTGGAAGGCCGATAGGCGTGTCGGCTCCTCATCGGCCGATAGGCACCCAAACCATGAACAGTGAAGAAGCTAACAATGTTTTCATACATGTAAACACTTGTGCATACAAGAAAATTTCCAAATCATAGAAAATAATGGTACATCTGAAAATTCTGAAACTCATTACGTAGCTTTGCAATGTGCTGCTTTTCAATCCAAATTAAAATTACGAACCAAAAAAACATAGTGTTTATGATTAATTAATTCGTATAAAAAAATTATAGAACCAACACACATATTGTTTGTGACACAAGTTTTGACGTACTCAGTATATTTTAATTTGTTTTTCCTTTATTGATTCAAAATAAACGTACTATGGATCTAAAAAATCGTCAAATTTTATAGTGGATGCTAAAATTAAGTGCAACCAATTTTTCTTGGATCTAGTATTATAACCTTTTTAGTTTTAAGAACTAAATTCTTAATCAATGTTAAACAAATATATGGACCTACAAAGTTTAGTCTTTGTTCCATCGAATGTTTGATACTAATTTGGATGTCTCATCATAGACAATGTCCTATTGATAGATAGAGAATACTGTTCCTCTGAATTACTTTTATAATTAGTCTATGTTTAATGGAAATGTATCTAGTGCAAACTAATTTTCCGTGAAAACCTGTGTAAACCATGACAAAAAAATTGTCTAAATTCACTAAAAAAATCACACATGTAGATGATATGATGATACACAATCTTATAAAATATCTTGTCCAAACTCGACTTTATTTGTGAGATATAAAAATAATAAATTTCTAACAAATCATCTAGACAGCTTTCTAGCTTGAAATTTTTATTCTTATATCTCACAAACGAAATCAAGTTTGGACAACAAGATATTTTATAAGGTTGTGTATCATCATATCATTTACATGTGTGATTTTTTTGATGAATTGAGATGACTTTTTTGCTGTGGTTTACACGGGTTTTCACGGAAAGTTAGTTTGCACTGGATACGCTCCTATATTTAATGCTCCTAATTAGTATGTAAACACTCGGGGTACAGACTTATTTTAGCTGTCGGAACCAAACACCACAAAGCCACTAGAATTACTATGGATGAAAGTATAAAACTTGTATTATACTATATTCTTATCCGTTTCTATTATGATACTAAATGGATGTAACTAAATTTTGTTTAGTATTTTCTCTATCCGATTTCAAATCCATATTCGATAAAAATATAGAATATAGGATTTGTAACCGTATCCGCAAAGAACCCGGTGTAATCACTAATCTGCCCTGCCCAGCACAGTGGGCGTAGTTATCGTATAGTACTAGTTCATCATCAGCGACGTGTTTCGATTCAAAAAACGTGGGGAGCACTGATCTATGCACTTTTTTTTTGCACAGCATTACGTACGTGTTCACATTCATCATCATGAATGATGTTGCAGGCTTGCAGCTACCGTCGACGTGCATGCATGCATGCATGCCTCCGCGCGCGGCAAGTTGCCCGCTACGTACTGCATGCAGCTGGCGCTCCTTCTGAGTAGGAGTATTACTACCACGAGCAGCTGCCGCCGGCACAGGGACCTGTCGGCAGCTGGAGCGCCGATAGGAACCTATTGGCCCGTGGATAGCCGATATGCCTGTCGGGCCGACTGATCCCTGCTGGCCTGTGTACTCGAGCCTAGTCAGCAGGTTAATCGGCCGCTGGGGCTGCCGATTAGTCTCTGTCGGCCTTCCAACAGCCAATAGGTGTTCTATCGGCTTCTCAGCGGCCGATAGGTTTCTAGATTTGCAATTCTTCACAACCAGCTTCTATATTTACAATTAATCATTATAAAAATATTATTTTAAGAAAAAATTCTAGGAGACATCAGGATTCTTAGCATTACTAGCTCTTCTTGGCAGTCCTGCTAGTGGTACGGCTAGCCGCCTACCTGGCTGCTTTTGTCGCCTTCCTTATGGCATGACACGATAGTTTAACCTGTTGAAACCCGTGCCCAAACTCCAACTTGCCAAAACTTCTTTTCTTATGATACCAGATTTCAAGCAGATTTGTTTGGAGGCCATGAGTGGTATTAGGTGAGATTGAAATAAACTGTTGCTACCAAGGAATCAATGTGATGACCGATCCAAATACTAACTGAGAACAGAAGTGCATCGTTGTGCAAGCTGAGAGAGACCTTGAGGAGAAAAACGAATAGTTCTTGCTGGACTACATCTCCATGTGACTCCATCTCCACGAGATAGACTATTTGCCGGCAACATATATAATAACCATTTGCATTCCACCTTGTTGATGTTTTCTTGGGCCATAGCCTTACAAAGTATGATCCCTTCCGGACGCCTGTGGCCACTACACTCTGGGATCATACTTTGTAGTGGCCTGGCTGACTGCTAGGCACATGGAGTAGCTATAGCAACTCTGACAAGGCCGACCGACTGCTAGGTACATGAGTAGCTAGAGCAACTCTGACAAGCCTGCTCCAATCCATCATGTCTGGCCGACTGCTAGGCACGGCCCGCCCAGGCTGTTTTGGGCGCGTTCAGTTCGCCCAAAATTTTTGGCCAAAAATTTTTGCCCCTTTTGCGGTATATATTTGAAGTATCAAATGTGAATGCAATAAAAAACTAATTACACAGTTTGATTATAAACGACGAGACACATCTTTTAAGCCTAATTACTTAATGATTAGCCATAAATGCTACAGTAATCCACACCATTATCTTTAAGTTCTACAGTAACCAAATGATTCGCCTCGTCATTTCCAGGTGAGTTATGAAATTAGTTTTTTAATTAGTGTCTAAAAATCCCTTCCGACATCCGGTCAAATATCCGATGTGACATCCAAAATTTTTCACCCCCTCAACTAAACCCCTTTTTTGTGCCGGGCTGGCTGACAAGCCTAGCCATCCTAGCAGGCCAGGCCAGCCCCTAGCTTGCTCCAGGAGGGGAAGGGGAAGAGCGGATGGGGAAGGACGATGCTGGTAGAGGCCTACTCAGGTTTTGTCTGACTACACATGAATACACCCTAATTTATACGGTTTGAGAGGGACTGAGGTAGAATTTAAACTAAAATACATCTCAAGCCTCTCCCCCTCCCCAAACGTGCATTCGGGTGTATTTTGTGTGCAGTCAAACAAGACCTTAACGGGAAGAGGAAGAGCGAATGGGGAGGACGATGCTGGTGCTGCTCCCGCTCGCCCCGGTAGAGCTAATCGGGGGTGACAATGCCGGTGGCTCCGCATGTGGCAGAGAAAAGTGGATCCAGTCCCGGGCTGCGTGTGCCCGTGTCATTCGGCATGCGCAGCCAGCTGTCGCCGAGATGGCGTCCCACGGAGGAATACGTGAGGGGCTAGCGTGTGGTCACAGCAGCAAGCTGGATGTCTGTCGGCGAGTGGAGGAGGCAGTAGGGCACTGCGCCGCGGTGTAGAGAAGGGAAGGAGGGCGGCGCGAGATTTTCGGCGTATGGACAAGAGGAGGAGGCACGACGCAGAGGAGAAGGGAAGCAAGCGCAAGATTTGTAAGGTTTTCGGAATAAATGACGAGCCTTTAGCATGCTAGGGTGTTCATGGGGGCTTGCCACTAAAATTCGGGTCATGCATTCCATGTCAGCCTATGTGCCTAAGCAGCGGCCCAAACACATTCTTGTCCTTCGTATCGGGCTGGCTCGAGCCCACTGTTCACCAACCCAGGCCATGCTTGGCGTAGGTCCAAAAAACCGGGCGTCGTGCTGGCCTGTCGAGCCACAGCTGCAAGGTTATATTGGCTGCCGTAAAAGTCCAGACAATGGACTGGAGCGGGCCACGCCAGGGCTAGGGCCCGGCTTGGAGCAGGGAACGTGAATGAAGGCAGTGGCGGCGGTGTATACACCATGGTACGAGCGGAAAAAGGAACCGGCGAAAAAGGTAAATGGTACTAAATTTTGATTTTTTAAGTCAAAGTTTAGGTCACTAGTACACAAAGCATTAGTAGAGGCGGTTGTAGAGGCCTCAAAGCACAGGCGTTTTGGGCTGCCGCCAGTGCTAGAGGCCGGTGAAAATGATGCATTTTCACCGGCGGTTGCTTAAAAACCGCCTGTGAAAATGCATTTTCACCGGGCGGTTCACTTAACCAACCGCCCGATGAAAATGACATTTCCACGGCGGTTAACATAAGAAACCGCCAGTGGAAATGACATTTCCACTTGCGGTTTTATTAGGTGAACCGCCTTGTATTAATGTTTTTCCCCGCCAAAATTCATTTGAATTTTCATTTTTTGATTGGCGCCCTCTCTGTCCTCCTCCCTCCCTCCTCTCTGTCCCTCCTCTTTCCCCCCCTCCCTCCCTCCTCTCTCTCCCCCTCATCTTCCTCCCTTGTCCCCCCTCATCTTTCTCTCTTACGACTATTAATGCAAAGACTATTGAATTATGAAAAATACATTAAAAAAAAAAATTATTATACCATATAATACTTATAGACATATATACATCATTAACAATTTAATTACACTATACATTGTTTACATCAAAATTGTTTTTTTGGCCACCATGTGATAATAAAAATTACATTAGAGAGGATTCTAATAATCATTTCGACTTAATTTAGGCGCTAATATCCCTTAGCGCTCTGAACTCCGGCCTCGCTAAAGGCGCTTTCCGAGTGGTGGAATTTTCCCTCTCTGCGAAGGAATAATTTCTCTCATGATAAATGAGCGAGATCCTCAATTATTCCATACATAGTTAGCTCGTCGAAATTATGGGAGTCCGCTTCTTGATACGCTGAAAAGGAAGTTTGTAAGCATTATATATATTTCCATGCGTCTAAATAAATTTGCATTTTTAACGATATAAATACAAACGTTACTATTAGTGTTACCTTAGGATTCCTGATGTACCGTCCGGCCGTTCTCATGAACTCGCACGTGTAGAATCCGCATTGCAAATAACCGATTGGTTGCTTGTGGCACTACATAAATTGCTTAGAGTTATTTACTTGTAATAACATCTTATATATGTAACATGCCCGATATTGATTCATAATAAATTTACATACCGGCCATTTGTGAAAAAATTGTATTTCCTTCCCCGCCAAAGACGGGTCAAACACTCCACCTCTTATTTTATAGAATCTCCAACATCTATGATCTCAAAAAGAATCAGTTAGCAGCAATCTTAAACTCTCATCGATTAAAAGATGCATGCTATATTTTGTCAGCTTACCGTTTTATGATGCTTTGGAATTTTGCATATCTTTTTAGGTGGGTAGTCGGTGGAGTCAAGACCAGCACCCTTCCGTCTCTAGGATAAATGAAGAAGCATATCCAATGTGGTCAACTGCGCAAGATCGAAACCGAGTTGTCATGCATTTATATAAACCGATACTTAAGGCGATGTATGTATATGAACCCATACTTACCTAAAGTTATAAGGGGCAACTACACATTCCCTGTGCTTGTCTTTGGAGCAATGCATTGCCTATGTATGTGGCATAGTGAGTCTCATGATCCTTCTCCAAATCTTTTTTTCTTTTTCTTTATCTTTCTTTGATAACCCCTTCAATTTGTCGTTGTCGTCACCAATTTGGAAGGTGTGCTCATTCTCGCAAATTTTTTTTGGGGCTTAGGTACCCAGTCCTTTTGAAGTCATTCTTGTTTGGTGCGGGACCGTACACGAACTCGTTTTGTTCATATTGCATTCTGCAAGGCACAAGATAGAAGTCAATAATAATAAACGAAAGTTCATGTCGGTGTGAGAGGTACACTTACAATGCAAATAGCGTGGCGAGCTGAGCGTCGAGCCGCTTAAGGTTAAAAGCCAACCATATGTCCTCAAAAAGTAACGAAAGCCGTGTCTCGTTCACTTATGAAAGCAAATTTGGTGGTATGTCCACTTGGATTGCGTCGATCCCGAGTCGAGCCGCTCGCATGTACCGATCATGAAGTCTTTTTATACCAAAGGCGGAAGCTTTTGGAGTTGTTCCCAACTCGGTAGAGGCCTGCCCGGGTACATATTTATCGGGACATTTTCATAGTCATCTCATGTTGGCCTCACTATCTTTAGAGCTCGGATCTTTGCTTCTTCTCGCCTTCTCTTGCTCGGCTAAGTCCACGGTAGTTGACTTGCGAAAAGCGCAATCCCTTCTAAAAATTTGGCGGTGCCCGGTGTTTTCCTCTTCGGCTCGAATGGGGAAACCAATTTGGGAATAGAAAATTTTCTCTTCTTGGTGGGTTTTTCTTGGGTCTTCTTTGGTGGCGGTGGTGTCCAAGGCGATGCTTCCATGTCTTGAGGTGGTGGGGGCCGAAGCGGGCTCACGGACTTGGTGTACTTTTTGTGGTGGTGGGGACAAAGCGGGCTCACGGATTGGTGTACTTGTTTGTGGCGGTGGGGGACGGAGCGGGCTCACGGGCCGGGTGTACTTGTTTGTGGCGGAGATCCTGCTGGTTTCGATGTTGGCGGTGGGGTTCTTGAAGGATCGGCGGGTGGTGATTGTGGGTTTGGATCCTGTTGACGGTCGAGATCAGTCTTGACTCTGAGTTTTACGCGGGGCTTACGTGGAAGGTGGTGGGCTGCGTCAATTGGACATCTCTTCGAGGCCACGGGATGAAATTATTAATGGCTTTGTCCGAGTGTCTCAATACCCTCGGGACCAGAAATTTCTAGCATGTCATCCTCGTACCACAGGGACGACCGTCACCACTTCTACTGTGCGCAGTACTCTTACGGTATAGGATCACCGTGGTAGTCACGTCCGGGGATCGCAAAAACTGTGGCTACCTCCCTTATGCGTTGATGCTTCATACCATATCGTATGAGCATTTTGCAAGGTGTCGGCCCATTGATGTTATCCACGGGATAGTGATGTGTGTTTCCGTAGACCCCACACTACTTGAAAAGGAGGAGCAGATTGAGCGGGCATGCCATAACTCATCTCCCCGAGCTCCGGGCAAGGGTTGTCTTTGGAACGAGCTGCATCTGTGGGCCTTGTGTGCTCATCTGCTGAACAGCAGAATCTTTGCCTCAAGCTAACTTCGCACCGGCCGTGGATCGGGATTTGTTAGAAAGGCGACATCATGTTGTTGAACTGTTCCTTAGCCTTTTCCTCAAAAAAATGCTGCATATCTTCCTTATATTGATCACGTTTCTTATACATGCCCACCCACTCCTCACCAAATCCTTCTTTCCATCCCATCTTCGAGGAGATGCCTCGTTACACGGCCCGGGATGCTCGGGGTTGCCCAGTCCAATACTCGGGATGTCTCTCTCCCTTCGTGGCTTGAGTTTCCCTTGTTTGACCTCCCCTTTGCTAGCTCTAACATCTTATCACCGGGGCTGTGATGTCTAAGGGACAGTTCACACCGGTAGCAGTTTGTTTTGTTCCTCTACCTCTGAGCCAATTTGCCGACCTCTCGCCAACTTCCTCACGATAGCACCACGAACTCCTTGTTTCTTTAGCTCCTCCTCCTCTGCACCGCCATTTTGGAATTTGTTTCTTGTAACCACCGGTGCCAAGGTGATAGTGGTATTTGTTCTTCCTTGCTAGCTCTGAAGCGACTTCACTCTTGGCTTTGGCGGTGGGTCGTTCTTCTGCGCCTTGAATATCTCCCAACTGCGCTTGTGTGATCTTATACTTGCTCGTTGGGTCGTACCCATGCTTGGCAAACTTGGTATTCATCTCGGATCGCCGATTCTGGAATGATGTTGCAATGCGCTTGTAAAAATACCCCTTCGCAAGTTTCTCATCTCCCCGTAGGGTACACAAACCTTTCTATAAATTTGTCCCATAGCTCTTTCCTTTTAGTCGCATCCACATCCTTCCACCTAGTGATTGTGATGTCCAATTTATCCCGACCCGACCAACCAATTGCATTCCTTATCTTGGCGCCACCTCATCGACCACTTGAGGCTCTCCTTTTGGGCGATGCTAGGAACTATATATGTCTTCTCGGCCACTTGTTTGTTCCTCGGTCACCACGTTTCCGGTCACTCTGTTTCCTTTTTCTTGATTTGGAGGTGGTTGTCTCGATCGTTTTACGGAGCTTCGTCATGAGGCACGTCTTCTTCGTCTTGGGGCACGTCTTCTTCTTCATGAGAAGTTCCCGCATTTGAGACATAACCTCTGGCGAAAAGAATTGAAGAGTGTTAGGATCATTATGACTATAAT
The DNA here is from genome assembly GCA_015844335.1 of Chrysopogon serrulatus. Lineage (NCBI taxonomy): Eukaryota > Viridiplantae > Streptophyta > Magnoliopsida > Poales > Poaceae > Chrysopogon > Chrysopogon serrulatus. The sequence continues at coordinate 7,990 of JADLZL010003093.1, read as the reverse complement.
ACTATGAAGGGAAGTGTTGGTTTTTATATTATGAGTATACCTCATCATATGGATTATAATCCGGGTCAACACTTTTTTCGCGTTGCCTATCTATGCTAGGGCATGGATCACTTAAATGCGCCGTCATCTTCCTCTTCTTCCAACATGTCACCATGGAAATCTTCTTCTTGTCCTTCTTCCGCTAGGGAGGTGACTCACTTACGCTTTGCTCTTCTTCTTCTTCCGAGGATTTACTGTTCTATACATGGCAATAACTATGTTAGTTACTTTGATAGGGTTCGACGTTATAAAAGGGCAAGGCTTCTTAATGCCGTGAGACTCACCGTGCCTCGAGGGGGTGTGTGAGTCTTAGTGGGTGACTTCGCATCTTTGCTCTTACGTACGATGGTCTTTAGATGTTGGAGCGTCATCTTCTCGATAACTATAGATTAAATAAGTCGTTAACACTAAGTCACTAACACTTAGTCATTAGGAAATAACACTTAATCACTAACACTAAGTCACTAAGAAATAAGATGGTGACACGATGATTCGTTGGATGGTATCGAGAAGGTGATTTGTCAATTAAAAAGAATGAGGATAAAATAACACTAAGTCATTAGGAATTAACACTTAGGAACTAACACTAAGTCATTAACACTAAGTCACTAACACTAAGTCATTAGGAATTAACACTTACGAAATACCATAAGGTCATTAAGTAAATACCACTAAGTCATTAAGTCACTAACAATAAGTCATTAGGAAATAACACATAGAAAATAACACTAAGTCATTAAATCACTAACACTAAGTCATTATGAATTAACACTTGGGAAGTACCACAAGGTCATTATGTAAATACTACTAAGTCATTAACATAATTAGTAGCATAGTGATTAATGACAAAAGAGGAGGAAATATTCTTGATGTGGTGTGGAGGAGGAGGCGGCTCGGCCTTGGCGAAGAACGGTGAGAATATGGTGGCACGATGATTCGCCGGCGGGGTATCGCGGCGGTGACTATAAATTAATAGAGCAAAGTCATTAATACAATTTACAATCTTATTAATATGATTACTAATTAATTAGTAATATAATTAGCAATAAATCATTAATACAATTAGTAATATAATCACGTGTCACATCACATATAATAAAAATATAATATAAAGTCATAAATACAATTAGTAATATAATCACATGTCACAACAAATATTAATTAGGTATTATTTTTCTACATTCACCTATTACCTTTTTCTTTTTAACAAAATATACTACAACAAAGTTACATATATTACAAGAGAGTAATATAGTATTTCATAAATAATTATTTTTTTATTTTTTCTCCTCTTCCTCCTTTTTCTTTTTTCTTCTCCCTTTCTTCCTTTCTCTTCACCATTTTTCCTTTTTCTCTTCTCCCTTTTTCTATTTCCTTTTCTGTTTTCCAAGAAGGCCGTCGGCCCAGGCCTTCCTCCTTGCCCGGCCGGGCCCACTTGCGCCCCACTAGGGCCCAAAGCGCGGCGGCCCACTAGGGCACCCAAGCGCCGGCGCGCCCTCCCCCTCCCGGCGCGCGGCGGCGCGCGGCTCCCCACCATCGCGCGCCACGGTGTAGACGCGACCACCGGGGGCACGAAGGCCACCACCGCCGGCTCCCCTCCCCGGCTCCCTCTGTTTCTCTGGGAGGCGGTGACGGCGAGGGCTCGAAAGGCCCACGGCCCGCCCACGCGCGCGGGACATGGCGGCGGCGACGGTTCCCATACCACGGCTAGCTCCGAGTGCCACAAATACACGAACCTCACCGCGGCTAGCTCGGAGTGTTGCTGGCGGCGACGAACGGCGAGCTCCGACCCGTTTCCATTACCGCGATGGCGCTCCTCCTCACGGCGGCGCCCCCCTCTCTCTCCGCGAAGAAGCGCGGCCTCCGGCAATGAAGCAGTTGGGAAGAGGCGGCGCGGTGTGCGTATTAAGTCCGGTTGGGTCGTGGCCCCGGTGTAGAGCTCCGGTGGCGGGCGAGGCGAAAAAAATTAGGCGGCGGCGGCGGCTGATTCAAAAGAACTTCGCCCACCGGACTTGTGAAAATTTCAAGTTTGGTGGGCGGCATATAGATGAAGGATTTGCAGCTTTGGCGGTGGTCTTAGAAAACCGCCCGGTGGAAATCATTCCTGGCGGTTGTCTAAGATAACCGCCCGGTGCAAACCATCATTTGCACCGGCGGTTGACTTAGCCAACCGCTTTGTATATATTTTCAACGGGCGGTTTTCTAAGACCACCGCCCGATGCAAACTTTTTTCCCAATATAAATTTTCTCCTTACAGTTTTTCTTTTTCTTATTCACATTACGGTATATATGTATAATATATATATATATGTACAAATTAGTATATTTATTGTACTATATTTTTTTTACACTATTTCCTTTAGGTTATTTTCTTTTGGTTATTTCTTTTTTTTATTTTCCTTTTAGGTTATTTTCTTTTTTGGTTATTTCTTTTTTTATTATTCCTTTTAGGTTATTTCTTTTAGGTTAATTCTTTTAGTATATTTCTTGTAGGTATATTTCTTTTAGGATATTTTTGTGTAGTATATTTTTTTTGTAGGCTATTTCTTTTACTTAATTCCTTTTAGGTTATTTCTTTTTTTTTATTTCTTTTAGGTTTTTTTGTTATTTCTTTTAGGGATAGACTATTAGGTTAATTCTTTTATAAGTTACTATTCTTGTAGATATTTATGTAAGGTAAATACTAAAAAAAAGTCAAATGAAAAGGACTAAAAAGTAGAAAGAAAAGGACTTAAATAATTAGAAAATGAATACCAAGATAAGTCATACAAAAGTACAAATTATAAAAGATAAATTATTCTACCTTGACAATAACTAATTTTTAACTTAACTATAAAATCTAGCTAGCCCGACTCTTTGTTACGCCTTCTCTATCGTGGCGCACCCATGGCAATAAATTTTTAGGGATGGTACGCTCAACATTCTTTATCTTCAAAGGATGATCTTCAAAGAGACATGTGCCCAAAATGGTTGAAGTCATCTAGGTCAATTACACCATCAACTCCAAAACCTTGTTGCTTTCGGGGAAGAACTATATGCTTGGTCTTGTCGCTACTTTTCTTTTTTCCTCTTTACAAAGGATGCATTCGGCATAGAAGACACATGCGGCAATGAATACCAAGGATCCGGGGATCATCCTTGTAGCCTATTTTACTTAGATCAAGAACTCTTAGGCCATAGTTGTCCACTGTGACATGTTTGTCATCAACCCACTGGCATCGAAACACGGGTGTCTTAAATAAATCATAGTCTAGTTCCCATATCTCCTCAATGAAGCCATAGTATGTAGCGTTTTCATTTGAATCATCTATGGCCTCATAATGAACACCAACATTTTTTGCGTCATGCTCTTTTTGTCCCTAGAAGTGGTACAAAGCGTGAAGCCACTGATGTCATAGGTGCGCCATGATGTGACTGTCGAGGCGGTCCAGTTTGCTAACCTCTTGATTGTTTGTTGCTCAATTGTTTCTCCATTTTGAATGTTACGCTCCATTAGCCATGAAGTGAATCGGCGCTTGTGTTCCTTTGATAACCATTCCTCTGTTTGACTAGGGTTTTGATCGCTTAGCTCTTCTAGGTGTTGTGTGATCGGAGGCTCCATTATCGAGAGGCGATGCATGATGCTATGATGCGCTTCTAGGACTACATTGTAGTCTATTGGGATGAATGATTTTTCGGCCCATCCTCCCACACCCATGTAGTGCGCCCTCATGTCGGGACGGAGGCAAACCTATTGCAATCTGGTCTTTTAGGAAATTATTGCAGAATGGACCTCCGAATCAATGGCCTCTTCGGTAGTGTATCCCTCTATCATAGAGGCCTCGGGACGAGCACAGTGGATACATACCCATTCGATGCCGACATAAAACGTTCATAAGTCCACATCTCATGCGGTACATGGGACCTAAAGCCTGTATTTGTGGCACCAAATGCACGATAAGGTGTACCATTATATCAAAAGAAAGATGGTGGGAAACACATCTCAAAGCTGTGACACTGTCTCAACCGCGAATTCTGAAGAGAATCCAAGCGCTCTCGGTCAATTACCTTCTGAGATATCTCATTAAAAAAGTAGCATAACCGTGTGATTGCCATCTTTAAGAATATGGGGCTTATTGCCACGATGACAATAGGAAGAAAGGTTGTCAACATCATATGACAATCATGTGAGTTATAGTTGGTTATTGTAAGATCCTTCATTGACACAATGCTCTTAATGTTAGAGCAAAATCCAGCTGGAACTTTCAATTTCTTCAACCAAACACACATCGCATGTTTCTCTTCCGTAGTGAGGTTGTAGCTTCTTTGCGGGAGGTAGTACTTTCCATTATCTAGCAACAACGGATGAAGTTCTGGTTTTTATCTTCAAATTGACCCGGTCTGGCGTGAACTTCAGTCCTTCCTTTGTCTTACCCTTTATATCTAGCAACGTACCAATTATGCTTTCAAACACATTCTTACGAATGTGCATACCATCCACCGCGTGCCGTATGTCAAGCTCTTTCCAATATGGCAAATACTTGAAGAAAATTGACATCTTCTTAAATGTAGCTCCGGGAGTTGGCTTCACAACCTTTCTTGCTTTTCCATCTTTTGTCTTCTTGCCAAATACAAACTTGATATTCTTAACTATCTCATACACTCTTTGACCTTTACTATTACGATGGAGCGGTGGACTTTATTTCATCATGATTGTCAAAGTATCTATCCATCTTTTCGCAAAGCGGTACCTATGTCCTCTCGATAAGAAAGCTTTGTGTCTCATATATACTATCTTGTTGGAGGCACTGAGGGACACATAAAAAGTTTCATCCAAGCATACTACACAACCGACCTTACCCTTGAGCTGTCGACAATACAAATAGACACGGATAATCATTGATCGTAACAAAAATAATTGCTCTTAGTGTGAATGACTCTTTCGGTATTAGTCCAACATGGTGACACACTGTATCCCACAATGTTCTCATTTCCTCCATTAATGGCTCCAAGAATACATCCATATCAACACCGGGTTGTGTAGGTCCAGAAATAAGAATGGTCGACAAAAGGTATTTGCGCTTACGTAACAAGTGTGGAGGGAGGTTGTAGATAGTGAGGAGCACCGGCCATGTGCTATGCGTCTTTGCTCTTTTTTTCGAAGGGATTCATTCCGTCGGTGCATAGTCTTGAACCGAATATTTCTTGTTTCCTTAGCAAACTCTGGGTGGTCGGCATTGAATTTTTTGCCTTTGCTTCCCATCGGCGGGATGTCGAAGCTTTCCATCTACTTTGTGCTTCTCGGAAGCATGCCGTCATAAGCTCTGCATCCTCGGGGTTTGCAAACAAACACCGAGACGATCAACTCTTGGAAGATACCACATCACTAAAATTTGGAACCCTTCTCTTGGCATAATAGTCTTCTTCTTCATTTTTCTTTGTTGAAAATTTTTGAACTCTGTTGGGTCTTCTTTCTCTTCTTTCCTTTGGAAATGGAAGTTGCATTCTCTTCTTGTAGATAGTCTTTTTTAGTCTTGTACCGACTTGCACTACAATTTGGGCGATTTATCCAAATCTTTGAAATCACCTCGATATAAGATACGATTGGTTTTACGCAAGCGTGGATCTTACGGACACCCATAGTAAGTGGGTGATTAGCTTCTTTGCATAGTAAGTGTTAGCGGGCACTTTGTTCTCCTTAGGAAGCATATCTACGAGAGTACTCAATAATGCATCGAAGGCGGCATCGGACCATCCATACCTAGCCTTCAACATCAATAACTTAAGCCTGGGACCGTAATGTCGTGAACTCTTTGGTGCAACCCTTACTCTCATCGTACAAGGGGCTCTGCTGGCTGCTGCTCTAAGGCCTCCATCCCTTTCATAAAAAACATTGATGGATCCGTATGGCGGCGCAATAAAGCGACCATCAATTCGCATCTTCATCCTCCACACGAGTTTTGTTGGCATCGGTTCCTTCAACATTTACATCATCATGAACATCGGGCACAATATGTTCACTCTCTTGGGGACAATGGTGTTACGTCTCGTGTCGGGCCGGCATACATCGTCAACAAGCATATACGGGCCATTGCCACCTAGATTCCACGGGGTCTTGACTATATACGTTCTTGAGCTACCCTCTCCATGCTTTGTCCAAATCAAGTAATCATTCATAAATCCTCGGCAGACCCGGATGAGCCATGATTGCACTTGTGTCTTCAAAAACAACAAGATTTCTGCAATCGGCGCAAAGGACAATATATGTGCTTCGTCCGTGTTATGAAAGCATGATTTTTTAACGGCATCGATAAACCTACGGACCTCAAGTGCGTAGGATGGATCTACTACTGTCTAAGTTATACATCCGAATGCTCTGTCCATCGTTACATTATAGAGTTTAATAGATTTAAATAATGTAATCACTTGAAAGAAGACATGAATGTTTTGTGATATTTATTAACAAACCTTAAGATGATCAACAAACTCCTTCAAGGAATTATAGATGAAAAGAACTTCACGCTTGTATGTTTCTCAAATAATACACGTCCAGGCTAAATCACATGTAGTTAAAAGAACTAGTTAAATAAATATACCTCTCAATAATAACTAAAAGCAAGACTAATTAATAAAACTCTAATTAAAGAATCACCAATACCTAATTAAATAAAACATAACTAAATAATTAAAGCATCAATTTATTATATGAAACCTTAAAAACTAAAAAAAGACTAATTAAAGAAACCTAATTAAAACCTCACCACTACTTAATTTAACTAAACAAAAATAAATAATTAAAGAAAAACTAATTTCAAACATCAATATGACAAATAAAAAAAGTAATTAAATAAGAGTAAACATAACTAAATAAACTAAACATAATAATTTAAAGCATGAATTTATTAGATGAAACCCTAAAAACTAAAGTAAAACTAAATAATAAAATCCTAATCAAAGCCTCAACACTACTTAATTTAATAAAAACATAACTATATAATTAAACAAATACTAATTTCAATCATCAATATGACACATAAACTAATAATTAAATAAGAGTAACTAATATATAAATGAAACCCTAATTAAAGAATCATCACTAAAAATATCACTACTAGCTAATTAAACGCTGAAGGTTAAACTCTAGATAAAAAAGTGAAACCCTAGATAAATAATTACTAGAATAATTAAAAAAAAAAAAAAACCTAGCTACACTTCTCTCTCACTTGAGGTGAAACCCCAAATCTCAAAAGTGAGTGGGGTTGAGCAAAAAGAATGGTGGAAATGTAACCTAAAAGTCCAAATTCTAGATACAAAAGTAAAAATCTAGTTCAAAATTGTGGCTAAAATTGATCAAAAATGGCAAAAAAAGCTAGTTACTCTTCTCTCTCTCTCTAGAGTGAAACCCTAAATCCTAAATATCTCTAGAATTGAGCATCAATGGTTAAAAAAAGAGGTAAGAGATATTAAAACTAACCTTTCTAAGCAACCTCCTTCAAAAGAAATCAAGATCAAAACCTCTTCGCCTTGTTTCTTCTCAAATCTGGACCTCCAAAATCGCCACCAATGGAGGGTGGCGGCGGGCTCTGATTCTGGTGGGGAAGGAGGGGGAAGAAGGGGTATATATATATGAGATCAGCGAGGCGGTTCACTTAAGGAACCGCCTGTGAAAAAGATTAACACGGGCGGTTCTCTTAACAAAACCGCCCGTGTAAATAACCTCATTTACACTTTGGCGGTTTTCTTAAAAATATAACCCTTTGTGTTAATCTAAACCAACACAGGCCATCCTTAAGTGAACCGCCAGTGCATGTGGCTATTCACACTGGCGGTTCTCTTAAGTGAACCGCCGGTGTTAATATATTTACACCGGCGGTTCTAGTTGTGGGACCGGCCTGTTGATTTTCAGGCGTCCTTTTCCTAAAACCGCTGTACAAATTTTTCCATGCCGTCAAGACAAATACTTTGTGTACTA
>JADLZL010003091.1:0-88744 GCA_015844335.1 Chrysopogon serrulatus | reverse complement strand
AAAATTAACAAAGGAACAAAGCATGAGGAGAAGCACGTCGCAAATCTTATGCAATAATACAAACTCAAAAATAATTCATGCAGGTACAACAAATTTCATCAAAGGAGAAAAGTGGGTTTTGTGAGGACATGTCTGCAATTACCCCCTAACAAAACTGTCCACATCCTACAGACGAGAGGCCGCGACCGGCGACAGTTTCCTCGGAAGGCAGCCCCCATCCTCGTCGCCGGCGACCTCACCCGCCGCGTGCTGTCGGGGATGCCGGTCAGGGTGGTCGACACCGCCACGCCTTCCTCGCAGCCCTCTCCAGGTTCCCCTATCATCTCGCCTCCTCATCTCCAATAAATACGCCATGGCATCAGGTCCGCTTTGTACAATCAGGTTTAGATCTTATCGGATTACAACTCTTTGTTGCCTAGGCGTGATGCGATTCCGTTGAATTTCAGTTGGAAGCTGTTTTCTCTTATCTAGATTGGTCCAAGTTACCTGGAATTTGTGGCTGCAGTTTGGTACGGAATTGGTCAGGCGGTTTGATCCTTTCTATCGGCTAAATTACTGCGTCCGAAACTTAATCGTCAGCTGGGGTAGTCAGTTGTGGGTCTGATGCTTTTGAGCGTTGGAAACTTTTGTGATTTGGTTCGAGTTTCAGTTGGAAGCTTCGCCCTGATACTGTAGTTTTGCAAATAGTTGCATTTGTTTGATCATTCATGTTTAATGAACTAATGACTGTGGTAGGCGTCCGAAATCATGGTTCATTATTCATATATATGAGATCGTGTGCCTTGAGTGTGACAACATTTCTGCTCATTCTGTATTGCTTGCTGGTTGTCAGAAAACCAATTGGTGCCATGTTGATGAAGTTCTAGTTAATCTGGAAAAAAATTCCTTGTGGGAATCTAACTAGTTTTTGTAGAATTTATTAACATGATTTTTTTTTTTTTTTTTGGTTACCTTAAAACTGCCTCTGTGATGCTTTTCTAAGTTCAATAGTTCGACATGGCATACTCATTACAATGTTTTGGTTGCAGGGCAAGAAACAAATACTGGACACCCGTCTCCTCCTAGCTGTTCACTTTTAAGTGCTGGAAGAGTAAGTGTTTTTTGTTCTTCATTTGATATTTTGGCTAGTAATCGTTGTGGTCCAGTAAGGTACATGTGAACATATCAATAAATTTGTTACAGCTGAGTTATTCACTGTGATCCTCCACAATTTGCTTTTACCAAGCAAATAGGAGTTCTCCATTTTGTCTTCATCTCTACTAATGCTGATTGCTGACTACCATTGTTCCCAACTCCCATTTCTATTCTATATTCTATGGATTTCACCATTGTTGCTTATCATCCTTTTGCTTTTCTGTTGTTGGATGTGTGCTGTCAAATAACTGTAGTGTTGTTTTTCTTCCAGTTTCCATTTGATGTCTAGGGACATAGGCTATAGTTTTCACAGTAAATTGTGCAAACATGTTGTATATAGCTCAGGCTGCTTCTGATGAGCATTGTGTCAGCTTTATGATTGAAGACTGAAGGGTTGCCATTTACTAAATTTGCTTGTATGTTTCTTTCAGTCTTTTGCTGGAACTCAGAATGTTTCAAGTCTACAGAAGGATGAAGCATGGAAAGTGAATGTCCGCATCCATGGTTGCGATCTTGAACAGGGTTATCTATGTGGAACCATGGAAGCGCTTAATGTTCCATTAGCAGATACACCTGTGAGTACTCATTTGTTCTTCCACTTTGAATCTGAAATCTAATTTTATGCATTGAAGGCAATATTAGTTATAGGTTTGTTAAATAAAGAATCGCACACCATCAACTTTTAAAAAATTAACTCAGAATTGAATGTGTTGCCACTTGACCGAGTGTAAGATTGGATTTTAAAAAATACAGAAATAAGCAATGTTTTTAACCTCATGTATTGGCTCTGTCCACAGGTAGTGACATTCTGGGAGGGGGAGATAGTGGATGCTAAAAATTACACTTTTTTCACTGGCAAGTGGGAGGCATCGTGAGTGTTTTTTTAATACCATCTTTATATATGTCCTGGTGACTCACAGCATTCCAAATTTACATGTGAAAACATTTCTTATACTATTTGCAGACCAGAGGACGATATAAGACATTGGTCCAAGTTCCCATCATTTACGCCTCTTCTGGTAATTGATTACCTAGCTTGGTATTATTCACCATATTGAATCTTTTGATGATTTGTTTTTATGCCCTTCCTGCAGAGTCAGATTGAGACAGATGGTGGCAAGTCTCTGGACTTTAGCAACTATCCTTATATATTTATGGTATGGGATTACCTGACCTGTTCATTTGTTTATGTATTAATGGTTTATTTACCATTTCTCTTGTGCGACATGTAGAGATGGAAAGAGCAATACTTTGTCAATGTTGGAGCTGACTGTGGGTTAACCATCGCTGGTTTCTACTACGTTTGCTTTTCTTGTAGCGATGGCTCCATTAGTGGATTTTATTATGATCCAAATAGCAGGTAATGAATATTTTTCTGCCATTTATTTGTTGCAAATAATAATCATATTGGATCAGATTCATTAATGGAGAAGGTGGGCTGGTGTAAACACTTCTTTTTCCCTTCATATGCAGTCCATTTCAGAAGCTTGAATTGAAGTGTACCAATGAGAAAAATTCTGGATTCACCTTTTCATCCTATGAGCTGCAGTGACAGGCCTGATGCCCTCGACAGACAACTTTCTGTTAGCATATAGTGTGTGTGCTGGACTCATAGTTCCAAATGCTGTTGTATTAAAAGAAATGAGATGATGTTTATGTAATAGTTTGTTTTCTAGCAAGACTAAGCAAACTGTCACTTTGTAATCTGCAGAAGCAATCTTCTCTTTTCTAAAATCTACCTTTTGCATTATGTTTGTGTTAATCATGGTATGATGTGTCCAAATTCAGTTGGATAGGGATTGTGAGGGCACAATGTTGATTCAGAGAAATGTTATATACCTCTTCCACAGTTGTTATCTGCAGTTGGGGATTTCTATTTCAACATGTCTATGATATACACATTGTGCATGGTTCCTAATTACATGCTCTGTGAATACATGTTTCTGATACAATCATGATATCAAGCTTTCCTGAAGAGAAACTTCATCAAGATTGCTGATTGTTCTCTCTCACTCAAGTTCCTGGTACAAAGCTGTGGAGAACTCCTTTCATTTTCACTTGCAGCTATTGTATGTTTTAACTGTGACATAGTTCTATGACCAAAATAAACTTGGGGCATGATCTTTGCCTTTGCCTTCAGCTTCCTGATGTCTTGATTTCATGCTTCAAGCTGTTATTCATTCTCTAAGGAATAAAAAACTTCTGCATCTGCATTGCATTAAGTTACAGAGTCATTGCTAATCCAAAAATAATTTTCCGCTGATAGGGTTACTCTGGCACATGATCTTACCTTCGATCGCACAAGGATGTGTAGACGGTGGAACAGGAGGTGTTTCTTCTCTTCTTTCCTGATGAAGCCAAGAAGAGATTTCCTTTGCCCTTTGTACCAAAGGCCTCTCAACACTCTCACTCCATGTGTCAAACAGATTGAGGATAGCGTCAGTAATTACTTCTGAGAGCAATGTATCATCTTGCCCAGGTTCCAGCTTCAGCATCAGGTATCTGTGGACTGATATTAACCCCTCTAGCATGTGCCGTCTATCAATGTTATATGCTACCATTGCCTCTTGGATTTTAGCAACCATCTTGAGCACCATCTGGTAGACTGTAGCAAGTGTGTTCCGGAACACTTTGGATGCTGCTTCAGGCAGCTCCCTTCTTTCCAGCCACTCTTTTCGTTTCCCAACTCCCGACCTACGGTTGGCGCGAATGTTACAGTCTTGGGCTTGGTTGTGTTGACGCGGAGCTTCTTCGATTCCATCAGCATCTCATTGGCTTCCTTCATTTCTGATTCGAACCTGCTGGTGACCTTGAAGTATGGTTGTTCCTTGTGTGCAGTGGGGCTTGGGCCCGGTGAGTTCTGTCTTGGTGATGCTTCCAGGAACACCTCAGACGCCCTCTCTGGATAGCCCGCTGTAATGCACACCGTAAAACAGTTATCATGTTTCGACTGAATTCAGCTAAAGAATGTACAGTACAGGTAACACTTCATTTCAATTATTAACAGCTGATTTGATGCAATGACATGTGAGCTTCTTGTGACTGACATACAGAAAGACGCGTGTTGCTGCAGTTTCCTGGGGGTTCCACGGTACTCGTCATGCCGGCGCTCCTCCTTGGCCGCCTTGCTGTCTTCTGCTGCACTGGGTCCAGGTCCAGCCCTGGGCGTCCACATCATATCCTCTTGTGCGGGTTTCTTCTTGTGATGCAGCATGTGTATCCATTTCTTGGCCTTGCTCTTCACCTTGCCCAGCACCGCCTTCTTCTGGCTCCCGCCTGGGGTCATTGGCGACTCCGTCGGGCTCACTGGCGGCGCCCGTGGTGAAGGCCAATATCGTTGTTGCTCCTCCCATTCGTAAGATGGATGTTGGCCTGCAAACATCACACTTACTTCGTCAAGACATCGAATAAGATAACAATGTCAAAATATTCTTGGAAAGAAAATTTTCAAGAACGATGAATTGAATTGAATTGAAACTGGGTTTGATGAAAAGAATGCAAATGGAGAGATCTCTTACCATTTTGGACGAGGTGGTCAGCTGGTTTGGTGCTGATCCCACGCTTTAGCTTTAGCTTTCTGATCTCGCTCATGGCTGTGCAGGATCAGGAACCACACCCGATCCAAATCCAAATCCTAAAAGCTTGGGAGGAGCTATGCAGAGCTGTGCCGGCCGGCAAGGCAAGAAATGGATTTGCTCGGCCCTATCCTAAAGTTGGCAAACTTGACGGGCAACTTTTCCGAGTTATAGCTGTTGCAAGGGTAAATTCTGGGGAGAGTGGTTGCGTCCCTGCCCCGTGCCCCCGCGCTATTCTTGGAGATTGTTTGGTGGTCGGAGGGAGGCGAGCCTTTTGTGCCGCATCCTGGGAAGCCCTCCAATGTAGGGGCGAGATCGACGAAACGAGATTCATGTCTTTTTCATGGTAGATGCCCCATGTTTTCCGCATTTCTACAGCAGGATACTACTGATATAGCAGAGCCCAGGGGCTAAAGATCGTTTCGTTTACGAACAATGTCATTGGCTCATTGATCACCATTAATTTCCCTAGTATAAGTAATCACGGTTGACTTTGTACTTTTTTGGATTGTAGATGTTAAAAAAAAAGACTTGGAACCCTGAAAAACAAAAGATTAAAAAAGAAAATAAAAAAGGCGTACCCTATATAAGACTTTGTTCTTTTTTGGATTAAAGGGTACAGAGGTGCTGTTAAGATCACAAAATAGATTTGGAAGTTGGAACCTTGAAAAAACTGAAGACTAAAAAAGAAAATAAAAAAGGAATACCCCTATGCAAGTAACCATGGATAACTTAGTTCTTTGGGGGATTATTAAATGGCAGATTTCTGTTAAAAAATAAAAAGGTTAAAAATAAAAAATAGACCAACTCGGTAGACCAAAAAGGAATACCCCTATGCAAGTAAGTGAAGTAACCATGGATAACTTCTACCGTTTGCTATATTAAATGGCAGATTTCTAGGACTAAACGGTAGAAGTTCTGTTTATTGAAAAGAACAAAATAGACTTCAATCGACCCAGCAAAAAAAAAAAGATTTTAAAAAAATTAAAAATGATGTCAAGAATGGGATTCGAACCCATTTAAAATTAAAAATAAAAAAATCAGCAAAAAAAACAAAAGATTTAAAATAAAATTTTAAAAAATATGTCAAGAATGGGATTCGAACCCATGCCCTTTCGGACCAGTACCTGAAACTGGCGCCTTAGACCAACTCGGCCATCTTGACATTTGTAACAGGTGCATTACTTATTGATTATTGAATATGAATGTATTATGACAGGTACATTACTTGTTGATTATTGAATATGAATGTACATTTCTAACAAACTACACTCCTCATAACAAAGATTTACCGGTTACCAACATCAACATTCAAAACGTTTTCCTCTGATTTGATTTACCAAGCTCAAAACTCCTATGGTCGTCCTACTATGATTAATTACATCAACTTTGTGGACTATATATCGAAGATTGTTTATCAACTTTGTGGACTATAAACCGAGGATTGTTTGCAATGCACTACGGTGTTAGATTGATTATGAGGAATTGGCATATAATAAACACATGTATGTGATATCTAACTTGGATATCAAATCCAAATAGACCTCGTCTAGTCAAAGCAATTAAAGTTCAAGTTCAATCGAACTTTTTATCCAAATCTACTCTCATATCTAATATAAGCGAGGTACTATCCGTATTCTATACGAGACATGCCCGCCCTCCGGCTACAGGCGATGAGCAACTGCTGCATAGAGCCCGAAGAAGGCTGTGGAAAAACGTCCCTCACAGCTCTCAGCTAACCTGCTCTTAACCAATTTGTGCCCCCAGGAGGCATGCATAAGGTTTCCTACTTCATCACTTATAAAAAAAATAACCACATTTGACCAATTCCAATCATATAAAAAAATATTAATTGCAGTTTTGAAAACCTTTGTTGCTACATCAATTTGTATCAGCTGTCAAATAAATAGCCTGACTGAGATGGTTCGCGCACTATGTCATTTTCTGTGTGAGAAGTTATAGTGAGTAAACAATGTTGTGCCGATGAAACAGGTTCTCTCCGTGCTCTCTGTAATCTGCTAGGCTGAAAGTTTGTTTACTAAACTTGGTTGATGCCGCAAAGGCAGCAGCACCCTTCCACGCATCTAAAATGGGATCAGCTGCTCTGACAAGCTTCAGGGGAGCGAGGTAGGGCCGATATTGCCGTATCCCAGACTCCAGCCTTGGGATCATGCCAGGGAACAGGGAGCTCCCGCCAGTGACAAGGATTGACTGGCAGAGGCGCTCCTTCACAGACTCGTCCTCCATTAATCTCCTGAGTGAGATGCTGACCATCTCATCAATGCCAGCCTGGTCGATTCCTATCATGCCTGGCTGGAAGAGGACTTCAGGGCAGCGGAAACGCTCAATCCCAATGGCAATTCTGAAATCCTCTGCAGTGAGTGGCCTTACTTTGGGAGGCTCCGGAGTCTGTTGAACAGCTTCAGATTTGGACACAAATGTAGGATCAATCTCCTGCACAGTGAAACATCAAATGATTTCTGATTATAGCCAAAATTGTTGAATCTGAACCGAAACTAAGATAGGATAGAATTGTCACCGCTAGAAGGAAAACTTTGAATCAGATTTTACCTGGAGCTTTGATGCAATTCGAACAAGTTCCGATTCATCATCATCGTTGCTGTCATCATCATTGTCTTTGCTCATCTTGTTGTACACTAACCAATCCTCGTCTCTCATTCCAAAAGTGTCCTCACCTTTGCCCCGATCAAATGCAGCTGAGGCAAGCAGTCGCATCCTTTCTTTCTGAGCTGCATTTAGCCGTTCTCCACGGCCTACACCACCAGATGAACTATGGTTCCCATTTGTCTGACCACCATTAACTTTCTGTCGCTTCCTCTGCTCAAATTTCTCAGAAAGTTCTGAATATCGGGCCCGAAGCTCTTCAAGGTATAACTCTGGGTTCTCCCTACATAGTTGAATGAAACAAATTAAAGGCTAGCATAGAATAGAACGTCTGGCAAATATTTTAAAAAGATTTGAGATAATTTATCTAAACATGAGGTAGATGATTCATACAGAATTCTGTAGCAACAGGGCTGTCTTTGCTCTTAAAAAACACAGGGCCTTACCTTATGCCAGATTAAAAACATGCTTGGAAATACAATTTATAAAGGGTAATCATTATTGGTATGGCAAAATACAAATGTAGTTTTGTCCTGTATTTGTACATTGATCCGCAAGGGGTCATAGTATCTAAAGAAGGAACTTGCTGAAAGTGGCTTTGAAATAACTTATACTGAAAATTAACAAGACATGGAATAATAGGAATATCTTATCATTGGATATAAGAATAAGAAAGCATATTAGGAAGATAAATTTCAAACTGGTTACATCACAACTTACGCACGCCTCTTCTCTTCTTGTTTCTCTCGCAGTGCCTCCTCTTCAGCACGTTTCTGCTTAGCGCGCAATTTGCCCTCTGTTGTGGTTTTAAGTAATATCTGTTTCTTCTTTTCCTTTAACTGGTAAAATAAACAAAAGTGGAATGCAACAAATGGTCAGAGGTTTCGGGGTGTGTAAAGGTGAATATGTATATACACTCTACAGTATGCACACAATATCCAGATGTTAGAAGCACATGAATAGAATTCTGTGGATAATAACTGAACAAACACACACCTGTTCTGGCGTCAGTGTCTCATCAGGGACAGACACAAGTGGATACTTATCAACTGCTAAGGCATCTGTTTTCTCATCGTTGCCATTGGACTCCCCTTTTGCTTTCCTTAGGGATTGCGTTGCTTTCAAAATGGCAGATTTGATTTCCTGCTGGGAATGATATCCGGATCTACCTATAATAGCTGTTGCTTCTTGTTCCTCAGCTTCATCAAGTTGCTCCATTAGTTCCTCCAAATAGGAAAGTTGCTTTTCTAGTTCCACTATCTTCTGAGATCTCTTTGCAGCAGCCATATCTCGCAAACGTTGACCAGCCTTTTCCTTCAAAGCTGCTTTCCTTGCAAGTTCTTCCTCAGATGGTGGTTCTTCCTTTGGTGGGGGAACCCATGGTAGCTGCCAATACCTCATTTTCTCTTCAGCTTCTTCCTTATTGTTCTGCAGAGTGAAATGATCGATTCATGGTGTTACAAGAATGTTCAGTAATGAGAAAACATATAACTAATATACTTTTAGAAGAAAAGAATCACCATCACAAGGAAGTACAAGCACAACGATTCATCAAATCTTATAGAAAGCCTGATGCACTCTATATAATTCATTCAAAACAAGAATGCAAGAATTCAAAGATTTATATAAGAACAGAAAAAATATATACAAGTTTCTTACTTTAAATATCTGCAACTCTGCCATATAATCAAGGGCTATATAACAATGCTCCTTCTTCAGCTCTTCAGCCTTTTCCCATGTAATACTTGCCCTGTTCAACGTAAAATTGTACGGTTACATGGTAGAAAAAAACAAACATTATGAAGTACTTCAGAAATATACTTCTATCACCTACATGTGATAGGGATACTTTAGAGAGAGAAGCTGCCTCAGAAAATCAGTAATGTGAAATCCACCAACATTAGTTCTGCAGCATGCCCCCAACACAGGCTGCCCTTTCAGAAACTGAAAAAACAGATCAAACAAGGCTTTTAGTTCAGATAACAATCTAATTTAAATACACAGGTGAAAAAAGGAGGCTTTGAGGAGATTTTATTTCACAGAAATACTTTAATGATTCTAGTAGAGTTTTATTTTCATTATTTACTACTACAGGGACCATGACCAAGGAACAGTATCCATGTGGTTCAACACCCAAGGATGGATCTAACATGATAAATTTCATACATAGAACCCCCAGCAAAAAACTGAAATAATATTTTTCTCAAAACTACTTGCAATCTCACATCAGATTAAGGCAACCTGACTAAAGTTGCTTGGCTATAAGTATCAGTGGACAATTTCCCTTAAAATTTGAATAATGACAGCATCTTTTGAAAAAAATCCACTGTAGCTACATGCGAAAGTAATCTTCAGCAATGTTTATTTCAGTTTTACCATAGAATTAACAATGGATACAATTCTAGTCATTAAGTATTATTAAACATGAATTGCAATATATAAAACGCATATGCACTACATTTATTTTACTGGATGCAAGACAAAAGGCAAACATTCTAAAAGGTTATATCTGGTGAAAGTTGGAGAGAAGTGTATCTTGGGGACAAGAACTTACTGGAACAACATGACAAGTTCCATGTTCGCATGAAATAGCCAGCCCGTCTTCGTTACAGTTTCCAAGTTTCTGATTGTACTTATAACTAAACGCGTTGTCGATGCCAAATGCTACATTTCAGACAGAAAGCATCAGCATTGCAGACCTCATGAGAATAACTAATAACATATAACTAGATGAAGCACAAAGCTAGATCACAGAAATTATTACCAATGGATGGTACACCATATGTCTCGAAAAGTAGCTCTGACATTCGGGCTCGAGAAAAGGATGGATTACATTCACATTCTGTCATAAGAATTGGATGGCCCACCTGTTGAGCATCATTGTTAGCTTTCAACCACACTCAGCTGGATAACAGTTTAGTTGAAGAAAGAGAAGGCACAAATTTCTTAGGTAGAGGATACATACAAACAGACAACATAAATGTATGCATATCTGATGCGGATTAACATAACTGAAGTAATGTGCAGTGGTTACACTATGGGAACATGGAAATGCTGATTCAGGAATTTTGGTATCATGGACTGGTAAGGAGAACAAACTTACCAACAGATTTAACTTGAAAATCCATGATCATTTTGTACTTAAAGTAGAGTAGCTCAATACCATTCATTTCTTGTCATTTGCCTTGCTTTTATGAAAGGCTGCAGTTTGAGTTCCTCTTGGAAATATTAGGACACTCTACTGACTTAAAAAATTATACTGATTAACTCTGTACCAACTACATTACTACAATATAAGAACCTCTAAGATCTGAATCTGGAGACAACAAGTATCATTAGATTCATTACACACACTGCACTGATAGTTTATTCCATCATAAATAAACAACCCAAGGCTCCTGTGATTCAACAAGACTAGCTAAACCAGCATTTTTCTTATGTCCCAAATGCAATATACAGCAAATTAACAAATAAAAGAAAAGATAATAATAATTCAACAACAATAGAAGCAATATAAATTATTTGGGAGAGAAACCAGGACACAGTGCAAATTTACCTCTGAATTAGCACCTAATCGATCAAAGCCATAGTCAAAAATCTGCAATAGATAAATAATAATGTATCAGACAAGGAAAAAGAACAATAACATGGACAAAAGAAATATGTCCTAGAGTGTAAACATCATGCTCCATAAAATTAAGAAGTCACATTTTTTTATTTACATGTTTGAGCCGTAAGATTGCAAATGGCATTTACTGCCATTATAGGGGACCATCTGAATCATGAGACGAATGATGACTCGGCTAATAATGGAGCGATTATTCTTTTTTTTTTTTTTTTTTTTGGGGGGGGGGGGGGGTGTATTTCACTATTTTGCTTTGGCAATGTTTTTTACCGTCATATTTCAACCACGGATTATGGACAATAAAACTATCATGTAACACATGTAATACTTAGTGATTTTTCCCTAACTGAAAACTTCTAATGTGATTTATCAATAATGTAGTGTTTTAATGTATTCTAGAGAAGGGTGATGGAACAGATTAATCAGTGGTTTATATACTGAGAACTAAAACTGGTGGATGGTGTATGAGGACAAACATATTCCATGTACTCGAACTGATAGACAACATCATCGTCAAATGGAGAGCGAACTGCCGATCTTGTGCAGTCAAAGAACTTCATTAGAGATGGATCAGTGTCCCCAACAATTGAGACAGTTTCACCTGTGCCATGGAAATTAGAATACAATGAGTTGAATAATGAAACTTTCGTTAATGCGCTTGCAATTCTAATGATTGACACAGACATGAGAGTTGAGAGCTTGAAATAAGTAGATTTCTGTTCCTTTCATATAATCATTCAAAACAATATGAAGCTTACAGAGCACTCAGCAAACACAACAATAACAGTAGAAATATCTGGGCTTTAGAACATTTTGCAGGATTACTTGTACCACAAGTACATGAAACTGACCAAAGTAACATGGGATCATAAAACACAATCCTATCGAGTCTATTCAGACATGCAGGAAACTAAAATTTCAACTTGTATCCAATTCCCTGCACTACAGCAGAATTGGTTCATGTATACAAAAGTGAATCAAACAAATTGAAATCAGCTTGAGTGGTATCGGAATCAAAGTCTACAACCATCCCAAATGATCAATGTACTGCCACACAAGTCATCGCATTGATAAACAAAGAAAAGACGCTCATGAATCCCCACAACAATAATGATTATCGAGACTTAAGAGTAAAGTAAAATTTGCGCTAGTGCCTAGTGGGAAACTGCACACTCAACTTCTGAAACCGAACAGCAAGGAGCAACTAAGCAAACACGAGAACAAAAAATCTATATTTCCACCACAACTTCCAACCACTAAATCAACACAAATTAGCATTCTCCGTAGCGTAAGGCGGTGTACCAGTGCTGCGGTGGCGCGGCCTCTGCACGACATTGCGGAATGAAAGGCGAGGCTCCGCCTCGCCTGCCCACCTGCACGGAGACAGTCGCCACGTTACAGAGTACTGGAAGGCCCGCTAGGGTTAGGGTTTGGGGTGTGCCCGGTGCGGCAGGAGCTCGTACCCGATGCGGAACGTAGAAGCGCCGTTGTCGATGACGATGGGGGTGGAAGACGGGAAGCTTGCAAAGTCGGCTTCCCGCCGAGGGCGGGTCACCGAAGACATCTCCCCGGCGGTGGCGGCGACAGGGCTCGCCGGAAGCGGGGGAGGAGAGGGGTTTGGGGCTTTTGGTAACCTTTTCCTTTTCGCAGCGTCGTCCTCTTCCTCTTCCCCTCTTCGCGACTCGCGACTCGCGAGCTCGAGTCTACTTGGGGATGTCGTCCTGGCGATCGATGCCGGGAGTGTTAGCGCAAAACCCCCTGCCATTTCACATTTTCACATAATCTGCGTACAGAGCATCTGGGGTTATAAATATCCAAAATAATTATCCATCTTCTATAATGATAAGTAAATCAAACTCAACTTTAATTAGATTTTTTTTAAAAAAAAATAACATCATTATTTGTATTTTCAATAGATCTACTATGAAAATATATGTCATGAGAAATCTAATAATACTTATAAAAATATATGATGCAAGAACAAAGTTATGAGAAAAAATATGGCCAAACATAAGTAATGTACACATGTGTTTTAAGAACTTGTTAAAAAGGTCCAACACAACAAGGGAACGTATCAAGTGCAAACCAACCTTTCTTCCGCCGTTAGTTTGTACGGTTTGCACGGAGAGGTTGGTTTACACTAGATATGTTCTCACACAAAAAAGATAAGAATTTACCGGGTATAAAACCACTAGTATATTATCAAGGAGGCGTACTTGGCTTTCTAAGCATAAGTAAGATGTAACTCAAGAAGAATCTGAGGTATCATATCGTATATTCACCAATGTGCTATGTAATACTTCCTCCATCCCAAATTATAAGTTATTCTAAAATTTCGGAGAGTTAAAGTTTTTCAGATTTGACCAAATTTATATAATAAAATAATAATATTTATGACACCAATATCATTATATTCTTCATTAGCTATATTTTTATTATTACATATCTATTTGATGTCATAAATCTTTGTGTTTCTTTCTATAATTTTGGTTAAACTTTTAAAAAAAATCAACTCTTCAAGATTTTTAGAAAGACTTATAATTTGAAATAGAGGAAGTACAAGGGATAAACTACGGTAAACCAAATATGAAGAGCAGAGGTTGTAACTATACCCATTGTCTACCGTTACATAAAGGCGAGAAGAGAAACCTATCTCGATACACAATGGTTGTGTTTGACTGGTACAATCTCAGCTGTTTTTGGATGGTAGACAAGCCAAACAGCTAGTAGAATAGCCATCGAGACCAGCCGAAACCAGCTTAAGAAACGGAGCCAATATTTGTTATCATTCTCTGAGAACAAGTACTATAAACTCTAGAGATGGTGGTCTTCTGGCCACTGATGCTGTATCGCAGGGACAGGAAAACCCGATGATGTGGCTCGCCAGGAGAAGAGAAAATGGTGTATAGAAATAAGGTAGATGGTAGATCCATAACAAGTCTCAACCAATTAGAAGCAAGAGAATTTCTTAGTGGAGGTTAAGATTATAGGAGTTATAGATTTGACCATTGATCATTGACTTGTGTGTGTGGACAATTTGACACATTTGGAGATCCAACCACACCTTCTATTTTTAGAGCTTTACTGAATTATAAGCCTATTTTTAGAGCATCATATTTTTATAATCAAATGTTCTATTCATCAATTTGTTTGGTATAGCTAGTATTATTTATCTCATTTATATCACAAGAAATCCACATATGTATCTTCTCTCTCTATGTGTAAACAATCATATACTAATTCTTATACTAAATTTTAAATGTTATGTTAGGCAAAAATACCAGCAAAACATTTAGTTGCAATTAGTATAACTCAACTGCAGTGCGAGAAACCTTGAGGAAAACCATCGTGTTTTTATTGCATAATTTTGTCCAGGTTCTCAGTATAAGATACTTTGCATTGTGCACAACGTTGAGAAAAGAAGGCACACACCCACTTTCACAGTTCAGAAAATTAGCAATAACAGGGTCAAAATTTACATGGTACGTACTTCTCAAGAGTCCATATATTAGTTGTTCTTGATTGAAGCATATACTCTATGCTAGAGACAAGCTAAAATCGTACAAAACGAACATGTCAAAATTCGGTCCAATCCACTCTGTTTTCTTACAAGACAATCCACTCTGCTGAAAGCGACAGCAAGAACCACAAAAACACTAGTAGTTTCCATTCAGTCCTTCAAGGAATATTGCGGAATGAGATAGAATTGCTAGTGGGGATTAACTTTATAAGAGATATAGGTTAATCAGATTTTTAAAGATAACATCAATATTCATATTTTCGAATAGATCTACTATGAAAACATATGTCGTGTGTAATCTAACGATACTTTATGAAAATATATGATGCAATTAATTATGAGAGACCATTGGTTACGAGAAAAAATATGACCAGACACCAATAATATACATATGCGTTTTAAGAACTTGTTAGAAAAAAATCCAATACAACAATGGTAAGAGTGTGGTGAGTATAAGACTATAGGTTATTATCAAGGAGGTGTACTTGGCCCTTTGAATATAAGATATAATTTAAGAAGAATATAAGGTACCATCTATTCACCTATATGTTATGCAATACAAGGGATAAACTCCTATCAACCAAATATGAAGAGCAGAGGATGCAACCATACCTATGGCTTACATAAGGCTTGGAGAAACAACATTTATTATTATTTAAGCACAAGTAATACAAACCCTAAACACAAGACATGGTGTATTACTAAAAAAATCATTCAAAGGCTTGACCATATAGAAAAGATATGTTTCTTGTGTTACCATCTAGATTTAGGTCAAGTGTCTATCCCTAAAACAATATCATCAATGACAAGTATCACTCAAAACCCTTCTTCTTAGCTTGTTATCCTATTTGTCCATTGATCATGGTGCTGTGTGTGGACAGCTTGACAAATTAGGAAATCCAACCACACCTTCCATTTTATAGCTTTAATGAATTAAGCCTAGTCTTAGAAAAGCTAAGGACCGGTAAAATGTTTGTAATGTCCAAATGATACCCATCAATCTACACTAGAAAGCCTCACCGAACGCATCACAACATATATGTGTACACAACCATACACAAAACAAAAGAGAATGTCTAAGCAACGTCATAAATATATCTAGCTTCACTAAGTTGATCTCACTTGTCAAAACTACTTGCATCCTTAATCGCATAGAAGCACTACTTAGTAGAGCTTCTGTCTCATGGTGATCAACTTGGCCAACTAATCCCACTCTCCAGCACTCCCGAAAAACTTATCCCACTTATCATCCAATCGGTTCAAGGACCTTTAAGAACAGGTATTGAGACTGACTCCAACAATCGCAACCTAAAATATAAGACCTATTTGTCCTTTGGATAGCACTATAGGTAAAAGGTTCTATACCTATTTTTAGTCTTCTCCAACAATAAGACCCAAAATACAATCCTTTTAGCAAATGAGTTTCCAGGAGAGAGGATACTTAGATTTGGGGTATGCCTCTTCAAGGATCTAAAATGGATCTTTTATATAGGTACTCTATTGGAGGCTATAGGTATTATACTGGAGACCCATTTTAGATTTAGGTAACCAAATGCATAGCTTGTTGGTCTGTTGGAGGCAGCCTAACAACACCCTCAATTATGCATTATCTTTTTCTTAGTTTCACACATGTCACACGGAAGTTAAATATTGATAGCTGCAAGGTTTCTATTACTTGGCAAAAGATATCTATAGTAATAATAAATTATTGTCGACGGCCTCTACCACAAGTGTATATATTGAAGACTTATTTGCATATATGGAATTTTGGAAATAGTATAACATCGACTATATTTTTACATGATACTTGATGAATTAATTTAAACTCACGAAGCATCATTAACTGGTATTCACATTTACTAAGTGTAACAAACAATTAGTTATGCGGCGCTGCCGCCGCTCGGACGTCCGATAGGAATCGGTTCCATCGGACGGTCACAAACCAAACGCCCACGCTCACTCCACACGCTCCTATGCCTATTGACCATATGCCTGCAACTCGTCCGCCTGCTGTCATGCATGCGCCACTTGCTGCGCCTGCTGCAGCTCGCACGCTGCTCCTGCAACGCTGCGCGCCCATGCCTGCACTTGGCACTTGAACGTGGGGGACCGCTTGCCGCTCACATGCTGCTATGCGCTTGCTCCTGCTGCACTTGGACGTCGGGATCACCTGCTCCTCACATGTTGTTGCATGCCTGCTCCTGCTATTGCACGCCCATGTTGCTGCCCTTGGACGTGGGACCGCCGACTGCTCACATGCGGCTGCGCGCGCCGCTCTCCTGCTGCTGGCGCCCATCTTCTTTACCTCTAGATGTGGGGACCGCTTTCGCTTGTGTTTGCTTCCCTCGCCAGGTTTTTATTGGATTTGCTGTAAAATTCATCCAAAAATAAGTAAAACATTTGAAACACAATCTTACGATATATGTATATAGCCACCGCACCATACGCGGCATCTAGAATGAACACTTGCAACAACCATCTAAAAGCGAATAAAATATTATTTAGAACATGCATTCGCAACATACTTGTATAGCCACTGCAACACATGTAAAATCTTAGATAAAACACTTGCATTTTGCAATAACACTTGCTGCAACAAAAAAGACTGAAACAAATAAAATATTTAGAACATACTCTTGCAACATATGCAACATCTAGATCAAAACATTGCAACATACGTTTGAAAAAAATAGATGAAATATTTCTAGCAAACGCTTGCAACATGCCTCTGAAAACACTTGCAACATATACAACATGCTCAACCTTACTGATTTACTTTTGCAACATTGGTATGAAGCACTTGCAATATACTGAAATACTTGAAACATACATATGAAACATGAGCTTTCAGAGCAATGCAGTTTCTTCTTCCAGCTCGGGAGAATGGACGCTCGTCGGTGTGTGGAGCTAGCTCTGCGGCTCTTGTGGGCAATGGCGGCGGCTGTGAGATGCGGCAGGGGAGGCAGCGCCTCGTACAACTAGGAGAGGCGAATCCAGATCTATGGCAGTAGGTATGCATGCGAGTAGGGAGGTGGCTAAGCAAGGCGCGGCGCTGAGCATGGAGGACCGCAGCCACCGACGCCGGCGAGCACGCTCCCGAGGAGGGACGGCCGCAGGTAACGGCGAGGCTAGGCGGAAGCTGCTGCCGGGTCGCTTTTAGGTGTGGCATCGCCTCCTTCTTACTTAGCAGCATGCGTAGCTTCTTCTGCTCCCTCGCGCCCTTGAAGAACTTGTCACACTGTCCAGCCCCTGCGGCCAAGGAGCGCGGCCTGATGAGCTTCGTTGCACTCACACCACCGTTGTTGCTGCTGTTGGACGCGCCGCTGCGCACGGACGGCGCGGATCTGCCCGCGTTCCGGTTCACGGTGCAAGGCTCCGCTGCCCTGCCGAAGCTGCTGCCGGGCCACTTTAGGTGTGGCATTGCCTCCTTCTCGCTCAGCAGCGTGCGCAGGTCAACTTGATGCGCAGGTTCTTCGTGGGGAGAGAGAGTGCTGCCATGGAGAAAAGAGAGATTCAATGGGATGAGAGGTGTGGGGAGGAAGAGGATAGCCGGATAGGGATGCCAGGGTGGGGTGGGGTCACGTGGCATGGCGTGGGCTGGGCCTGTGGTAGCGTCCGACAAATTTGCTTGCGTCAGACGTAGGAGAGGTAGCATTACCGTTAGTTATGTACTTATGTATACCTTAACTTTGTTTTTGCAATTATATATTTTTCCATTTTTATAACCATGTTCTACTCATCATTTTGTTGTTATTTTATCTCATATATTATATATATATCACAAGAAATCCACATAATGTATAGTATCTCTGTGTGTGTGTAAACATTCATATATGACTTATACCAGCAAAACATTTAGTTGCAATCAGTATAACTCAATTGCAGTGTGAGAAACCTTAGGAAGAACATACCATTTTCACCGGATAATTTCGTCCAGGTCTTCAGTAAGTTTTTTTTTCTTTCTTAACGTAAGATAATTTGCATTAGAAAAGAAGGCACACCCTTTCCTACTTTCACAGATCAGAAAATTAGCAATAGCAGGGTCAAAATTTACATGATACTTCTGAAGAGTCCATATATTAGATGTTCTTGCATATATGCTAGAGACAAGACAAAATCGTGCTAAATGAACTTGTCAAAATTTGGTCAAATCCACTCTGTTTTCTTACAAGAAACTCCACTACTTCTCCCATTCAGTCCTTCAAGGAATATTGGCTCCCCGTAAACCGCTTCTCCTGTTCCTTGCCGCCGCCGCCGGCTCCCTCCTTCCCCTTGCTCGCGCCAATGCCAGCCGCCGAGGGGACGCCAAACCGAATCTTTCTCTTCGGTACACCCGGAGCGCCGGCGCTCACAGCCGCCGGGGCCGGAGACGGCGTGGGCAGTTCCACCGGCTTGCCATCCATCCGCATCCCAGTGCCGGTGAACTGGGCCGGCTGGTCACGTTGTACGATCACGGGCACCGGCGATGGCGGCGGCTGCTCCACCGGCTTGCCGTCCATCCGCGCTGCGACGCCGGTGAACCGGGCCGGCTGCGGCGGCTCGTCGCTGCCCTGGCTGGCCACGGGCGGGGGCTCCACGTAGTCGAGCGGCGGCGCGAAGTCCACCGCGCAGTCCGTGTCGATGGCGTAGACCGCGTCGGCCGGCTGCGCCTCCAGCACGTCCAGGTAGTACCGCCGCTCGCCCTCCGTCACCGCGATCGTCTCGCCGGCGGTCACGCACGGGAACTTGGCGAAGTTGTACTCCAGCCTGCGCGGCAAATTCAGAGGACAAACGGTTAGCTGAATGCTTCCACCGCAACGCAAAGACTGAAATTGAACTGAAAAAAAAAAATCAAAATTTCGTCGTCGTCTGGCACTCACATTTCCCTCGGGTAGGAGACATTGAAGAAGTCCACGGTGTGTGGCTGCAGCTTGATGAAGGTGGCCTTGGGCAGCGACATGCTCCTCACCAGCACGATTTCGTTCTCCATGACACCCAGGTGCGCCATCAACTGAAAAGAAATGAGAATACAGAGAAGCGTCAGATTCTTGGTCCATGGCGACTGAATTATTACTAATCAAGAACCAGAGATTGTATTCGGAAGGACACAATTGGTAATTACCCAGCTCGGCATGTGGATGAACCCTTCGGCGGCGTCGAAGTCCAGCACGCCGCAGTGCGTGACGCGCTCTGTGCTGGGGTTCTTGATCTGGAACAGCATCGGGTACGCGATGTTGAGGTTTTCAAGCCGATCAAGGGCAGACATCGGCATGATAACTGCAAATGAAGACACATTAACAGAAGGTTAGAACATTGCATCCTGCAGAAAAATCCTGCAGAAAGAAATTGGAAGAAGAAACAAAGAAAGAAAGCTCGATCTTACTCCTATTCCCGTCCTCATCTGCGTTCGACTTGTTCAAGAGAGACAAGGACAGACAGCGGTAGTACTGCACGAACGTCCGCGACTGCAAGCTGAGATACTCCTCGAAATCCTGCGCGTGAAGATTCAAGCACGATTAGTTGAACCGTCCATCTGTCTAATTCTGTTGATGCAAAATCTAAGTCGAACCATGCAAAACGAGATGATAAACCCGTTGAGTCTCGACTAGAATTACGCAATAAACGACTTGTTCGGTGGTGTGTAGTCTGGGCAAATTCGTGCGTCCTTTTGTTAGTTCACAAGATCAGATCGTGTTTTCGGAATCGACAAACAAACACATCAAAAGTGACTTGAGATCGACTTAGGTTAGGTACAGTAAGAACAATGTTGCTGCCTGCTGTGGATCTTGCTAAACTGTTCTATTCCTTTTTTTTTTGACGTTATAAACTGTTCTATTCTCGAAAGAAACAAAGAGTCCAACCAAGAACTCATCACGGATTGATCAGACTAAGAAAATTTTGGGGAAAAAAAGAGGAGGAACATGAACGAACGCGAAAAGAAACCGAGAAGCAAATCATACCATGATGAACTCGGCGATGTGTCCAGCACGCGCCCTTTGCACCCGTCAAAATTCTCTCTCGATCTACGAACTTCGCACGGGAGCAGAGCAGAAGAACAGAATCCAAACGGGGCACAAGCCAACGTGAAGACTCAAATTTATGGGAGTGCTCCCGATGCAGGCAGGGGAGGCGCAGATCAGTATCGGCGGCGGATTTCGCAGCAGAGTCGGCTTCGTCCGCAGCTCCAGGACACCATACCGGGCCCACGTGCCAGAAACACGCGCGAGCTTCATACCACAGGCCTCTGGGCCCCACGCGTCAGCCTCTTCCGACGAAATTACGTGTTCGGACTTCGCCCCGGCCCCGCACCGCACCGCACCGCACCCCTCCTCTGTTTTGTTTCTTCTCGTGCTCCCCTTCGCCGGCGGCTGCGCTACGCCGCGAGCCCCCAAAACCCTAAAAAAAAAAAAAAAAAAAAAACCCTAACCCTAAGTTTGAGGGGACAGACAGAGAGGGGGAGGAATCGAACCGCGGCGGCGGAGGCGGCAGCGATGGCGGCGAAGCGGGAGATCTCGAGCACCCTGAGGAACCTGAAGGTGAGGAGCCCCTGTCTGTTGCCCCCCTCGGTCCTTCTGTCGCCGTGGATTGACTGGCATAGTATCTCACGGCGTTTCTGTGTTTGTGTGGCGGCGGCGCAGTTTATGCAGCGCGGCGCGGCCGCGCAGAAGGTCGAGGAGAAGGCCAAGGTGGAGGTACAGGAGGAGGTGGTGACGGCGCCCAGTGGAGGCTTCGGCTCATCAGCGCAGGTCGTTAGGAAGTGGTATGGAGATTAAAAGCTTTCTTTTCTTTTCATTCCTTCCTGCTGTTATGGTCTTCTACTTGACCAACCTGGTTTGGGACTCCGAGAATTCGTACGGAGAGTTCAAGCTAGCATGAAAACCATGTACAGTGAGCACGCACATTTTAGTTTTGGTACATCGTTTTCATGTTTTCGTTGCACATGGGGAGTTGGATGAATTATGCAGCCCTTTTTTTGCAACGTTAATAACTAGACAAAATGGACATGAAGATGCTCATGTGGTTATGTAGTCACAATGGCAGGAGGTTTAGAATAATTTTGCATACTTGGGTGGCACGATTATCCTCATATATTGAGAAGATAAATGCGCGTTTTCATTGTTATAGCTATTTATGTTGTGTGATTCTCGATAAGACTAGCTTTCATACACAGGTGCTGATTAAACCGGTACTGTTTCTCTATGCAGCGTAGTTATCATGGAGGGTAATCCTCATCCAGGAGCTATAAAGGGACGGATGTCTTTCCAAAATTTCAATCCATCTATTGATGTGAGTTTGGAAGGTTGTTTTTGTTGTATGTCCTGTTCTGGAAATTATGTACTTGTAGATTTGTGTTCCCTTACACAAGCCTAGATGTGTAGAAACTAAATGAAGAGGCAAGAGGTGACCGCCAAACAGAATCAGCTTCACCCAGTAATCATGACCAAGACAGTGCAAATTCCAGCAGGTTAGCTATTTCTCTGTTATGTTACTTTAGTAGTAAATTTAATCGGTCACAAAATATGTTTATTGGTAATTATTAAATGATAAGCACACCTAAATAAGAAAGAGCCAGAATGCTTATAAATTAGTCATTAACAACTGTCAGTGTCGTGATATGAGACAAGTTTATATCAACATTTTAGATGTTATAACACTTGGTTTGCTGGATACTCATAATTGACACCGATATCAGGATGAAAATTTCTAAAACCATATGAATCCATTTGTTGAGATGCACATGTTATTTGGACTTACCTGATACGAGTTTTGTATCTGATAAGGAACTATACTAACAATCTTCTGGTTGTATTGTTTTACCGAATGGGGATAATGTAAATTGCAAAGGTTATTTAATTTTAGAAAGTTTTGTGTTTGCAAGCTTTAGGATCTGCATACATGCTTACAAAAGCTCATTCTCTATCGTAGTGCAAATGACCTGTGAAAATCAGATTCCGTTCCAAATTATAGTTTGTTTGACCTTTTTGACCCTAAATTTGACCGCTCGTCTAATTCAATTTTTTTGGCAAACATAGTCAAATTTAAGTGATTATTGAAGAACTTTTATTAGTAAAGCAAGGCACAACAAAAGATGTGATATTTTACACAATTTTTTGAATAAGACGAGTGGCTAAACTTGGGGTTGAAAAAGTCAAACGAACTATAATTTGGAACGGAGTTAGTAGGCTGTATAGTCCATACAAAAGGTTATGGATGTAGTATAGCATCTACAGTTCTGTACTTCAATGTACTGATTACTTCTGTAGCTTCTCTGCACCTATGAAATGTTACATATGATGGATGCTTCATCTTTGCTTGATATATAGTTGATATGAATTTACATGTGATACCTTTTGCAATGAAAATGCAGAGGGGATGGAGTTCCAGCATCGAGGTCTAGAGATTTTGACATTGCCAGTTCAGAAAGCATATCTTTGAATGAACTGAAGAGGAAAGAGCCCGAACTTGATATGGAAACACCGCCATCTTATAAGGAACCAAAAACGAAAGTTGATGGTAGGTCGTCTTCACAAAGCAATGGTCGTGGATCAAACAAGTCCAACAAGCGTGAAAAGCTCGACTTCAATCATCTAAGACCAAAGAAATAGAAGTGTTGTTCGAGTTACCATAAACCATGAGTAGCTCATGTACTTTGTTTGTAGTTGTACCCAATTGGCCATTTGCCATGTTTTGTCAGAGCTGGTAACTGTGCATGTGGCATGCCTGTTCTTAATTTAATGAGATTCTGCGGTGTTAATCATTATCTTTCTACTCCATTACTCTGCTGTAAGCTGTGAGGCTCTGCTGTAGAGCAGTGAGGAATACAGTTCTGCTTATGTATGTCACACACATTGTTGGTGCGGTGGTGATCGTTGCGTTTTGCACTGTGTTGCATCCTCCATTTAATTGCAAGAGAATGCACACCTTGCCTCATCTGTTCACGATGCCCTTCATTTCTCTTGCTGCTGTTCCATATACATAAATTGTAGTATAGTTTTTACTTCCCAAAAGAAGGTCCTGAAAGGAATTTTTGCTACATATTCCATATCGGAGGTCCTGAGAGAAATTTGACACTAACGATTTTATGTGCCTTGATATAGAAATCTTCAATCTAGCACCCTTTGGAATGTAGAAGAAAATTAATTGATTCCTGGAAACCGATGGGACCAAAATATTTGAGTTTTAGGATTTTTCTTGGCTGACGAGAATGCTTTTTTTTTACAACATCGAGAAGGCTTTAAGGCCTTCTGTAGTGTGGTAGTGATCGATGCCACAAAATAAATGAGCCCCATGTACAGTTGTAAGCACCGATGCCCACTCGATTGTAGTGTGGAAAATGGTTGTAGTGTGGAAAATCTTTGGGAGCGAAGCCAATCTAACGTAGTTGAGACCTATGTCTAATAAAATACTCTTGTTGCCTTTTCATTCACGCGATGGAAAATTCCCCTTTCTCGTCCTTCTTGGTTCCACTCTGGTCTCCCAATTCCTGCCATGGATCTCTCTCAATTTTAACCGTGCTCTTCCAAATCTTGTTTCTCCTATGAAAATCGGTATCAATCCGGAGGCACGTGCAATTGTCCGACCCGGAGGGTGGGCAATGCCGATCCAGACTAGATGCTCTCTTTTTTTTCCGTTTTCGTAGCATGCATTGAACTTGGCAATTAAAGGGATAGTCTTGCTCCAATGATTTTTCAATTGAGCACATGTTTCCCATTGATCTTTAGGTGTAGTCAAATTGTACTCAATTGCAACATCCTTCCAGTACCTATCTCCTCTTCTATCAACTTCGATAATTGGATCAGTGGAATGTTTCAGGCAAGCCCTAACTAACCAAAGGTTTACCTCCTCAGTCCAAAACACACGACCTTCTTTCTTTTCATTATCTTTAGGGTTGCTATCATTGTCACTTCAAATTGGTGTGTTTACAGGAGGAACACCACTCTGTTGTTGCTCTTGGGACACTGGAAAAGTTGAACCAATAGAGCCGCTCTCACCAACTCATGAATCAACCCCTCGGCTATTTTGGAAGAAACCCGCGGATCCAACTTGTGATGCATTAACAACCCTTGTGGGTATTGTACCATCTCTTGGTAAGAGGTTACTTGATAGCTTCCTTGTGATGAGAATGAGAATTGTGGGTAGTTTGATTGGGATCCAAAGGAACTGAATATGTATGAATACTGAGGGTGGAAAGAGATAGAAAATTTTGGTGGATAGTTCATGGGGTATTGGGTGGAGAAAAATGATGTTGCTGCCTAGCTGGATTCTGTGGCTCACCACTTGTTATTGCAAGGTTCATCATATTTGTGAAAGATGAGGTTGTGTTCTCCATGGCTACTGAGAAAGAGGATACAAAGAGTTTTGTGTGTTCATGTGCAAGCAGTCACTTGTATCTACAGAAATAAGACAACAGTTATATGTACTTGAAGGCATGTGTGCCACTGTATGTGTATGTTGAACCCTTGAAGGCCTGTGCCCAGCGCCAGTGTGTTTTCAACTTTAAAGGCCTGTGTGCGCATGTGGCCAACGGCTTTGTGAAGATCTGTGTGCGTGTGTGGCCAATGGTCTTGTAACCATTCTAACAAGCAACAATGAATAATTATTTTTTATACTTAGACAACGGTGAATGAAGATGAAGATTCATCGTTCCCAACTTTTCTGTGTTGAGAGTGGTGCCCAAGTACTCTCTCTTTTTTTCATCACTCCCGAGTACGACCTTGTTTAGATTTCAGATTTTTTTCATTCTCTCTCCATCACATCGAGTTTCTACCCGTATATATAGAGCATTAAATGTAAGTAAAAAATAACTAATTACACAGTTTAGTTGTAAATCACGAGACGAATCTTTTGAGCCTAGTTGATCCACGATTGGATAATATTTGCCATGTACAAACGAAATATGCTACAAAGATAAAAGTTGAAATTTTTCCACCTTTTTACGCAATCTAAACAAAGGCCTACTCCCTCCGTCCCAAAAAAGGATGACGTTTTGGGTGTTTTTGCCACAAGTTTGACTTGATTTGTAGAAAATATGTACAATATTTATATCTCTAAATAAATTTGTTTAAAAAACTAGATTTAAAGATCTTTCTGATGATACTAATTATGATACTAATTGATGATATTTATTATTTATAAAAATTACCGGCAATCATTTTTCGAGAAGCGAGAACGTCATTCTTTTTGGAACGGAGGGAGTACACTGCAAAAGGCCTAATTTTGCGTATAAAACACGTTGGTTGGCCCCACTTGTCAATGACCGATGACCGATGTCGTCCAGATGTCTACTCGATTTGTTTCTCCAATTCGACTCTTTCAAGTTCAAGTTTTCCTCTAGGCACATCGTGGATCGTGGTTCGGCGCTCAAAGCTAAGCCCTAGTTTGAACCTCTACTAGCTGGCGGCGGCGGCGGCGGTGGAGCGTGGGATACCCGGAGATGCCAGCGGCGTCTGCAGTCGCATCGGCCGTGGAGAGGCTACAGGCGGCGGCGCAGGACGCAGCCATGTCCTCGTCGCGCTCGGCGGTCGCCTTTTCCGAGCAGGCGCAGCAAACCCTCGTGCCCAGGGCCGCCGGGTAAGCTGTCTCCGTTGACGCCTGCCTCCATCTCCTCCCGATTCGATGCATCCGTGGTCATGAGATTTATGCTTGCTCTGTTGTTTGCCCTGATTTGGTATGGCCACGCGGAATTTGCAAAGTGCTTCTTCCAATCCCCAGTTATGATTAGAGCTGTACTTCTGATCTCATTACTGTACTTAATGGAATCAGTTTATTTCCAGCCAGTTTGGCTTTACGTTTACACAAGCAGTACCAGGTAGTATTGTGCGATATTAGTGATTCATGGTTTGGTAGGCAATGTACTTTAATTATAACTTCGTGTTTCCAGTGGTTTGAATTATATGAAGGGCAAGTGGGTGAATGGTTAAAATATTTTCCTCAGAACCTTCAAGTAACCAAATTTTCAAAAGAGAAGCATAAGAAATCCCTTTTGTCTGAAACTTACGGTTGCTGGCAAGTTAAGCTGAAAGTGGTTGTTTGATGTATCAAATTTTATAGGTTTAAGAGCTTCAAATGACTACTGCTCCTTCCATCCTGAATAAATCAATTCTTAGAGTTCTTTAAGTCAAACTTTTTAAAGTTTGAATGAATTCATAGAAAAGAGCGTCAAGATTTATGACACTAAATTAGTATTATTGGATTCACCCTAAACTATATTTTCGGAATGCTCATTTGGTGTTACAAATATTTATACCTTTTTCTATCAACTCGGATCAAAATGAAAAAGTTTGACTTAATGCAACTTTAGAAATTGATTTATTCAGGCACGGAGGGAATCGTTACTTGTGGTTAAATTTTTAAATGAAGTTAAGATTGAAAGTCGTAGCCAATCAGTAAAGCTGGCCTATCAAAGTTTTTATGAGTTCTAAATCTGGTATTTCTGGCCAGTGTTCAACTTTTTCTGCAATTTCAGCAGAAGAAAACAGTGTATCCCTGAACTGCAAATGTGTAACAAGATATGGAGAACCACCACATGTTACTCTATGGCTATCAATCAATGTAGAAACCCCATGTTTTAAATAGCGAGCTAAGGCTAAAGAGCGGACTTTAGCGGCGGCAAAAGCATCAGTTATATGTTATTCATATTTTTTTTCATGAGAAAACCTACATGACTATTGTACATGGGACTATGTGAGCAAAATCAATTGTCTGAAAATGTTGCTAGCCTGTACAGTGTTTTATATTAACTGTTACTGTACTTAAACCTGATATGGAAAGTACTGCTATGTTTCTCCTGATGTTAATTTATTCTGCATTGCAGCCGGGTTGTTTCTCTGTCAACATGTACAAAGGTCAGCGCCGTTAGCTTTGCGGTTGGTATTGTGGTGGGGTTCACGCTCAAGAAAAGGCTACGCAGATGGGCTGCTAGACTGCTGAAGAGAATTAAGGACGATGACTAGTGCGATCTTTTCCTCATGGAGTTTGTTCAGAACTACTAGTATGGCTATATGTATCTCAGCATCTTGTGTAACCGACTCATTATGTGCTTCCACATATTTGGCATGAATGCTGGTTTATGAATCATTTAGTTCATCACATTGCAGCACCGTGAAATGTTCAAATGGTGATATAATGTCGGTAATTGTTGTATGAACGCGCCATGCTCTCTGGTGTCCTTTATCATCAAACTTTGTCCACCGCTATCATTTCGTATGTGGCATGCTATACTAATTTTTTCTATATTAATGGAGAAAATATTAACAGGCAAAAGCATAACTATTTTCTTGTATATGGGTTATGCAGCTCGCTTTGCACTGCAGCAACAGCTGCTGCACAGTTGTTAGCAGTATGTATTGTTTTAGAGCTCAGCATCTCCGACGGGCACGAGTTCAACGATCTACATGATTTACTAAATGCAAATTGATTCGTCTCTTCTTGTACATTTTCTTTTCTTTTAAAGTTAAATGTAAATGTCCGTTTCATATATTTCGCAGCTAATAGCAACAATATTTTTTTGTATTAGCTTTCTGATGATCATCAGTCCCGAATACTTTTACTTGTTACCGCTATTAAGAGGTAGTAATTCACAAACAGCATTGGAGTTCAATACAGTATCAAGGGTAAATGTGAACGGGCATTTCGTTTCTGCTGATTTACGTACATGATTGACAGTACTTATGTTGATCCTTTTCTGCTTTGCACAAGCACAAGGCAATTCTGAAAGAGATGTATGTAGAAAGCTGTTCGGTCCGTTGTGCGTGTTCAACAAACTGGTAACATTGCCATGCCTTTTCAGCCATGATGAATCTGTGCAGGAGCTGAGGCGTCGGAAAGAAGCAGATCTACAGGAGCCGAGCACCTGAAAAGGAAGGGCAGGGTGCGGAGGAGCCGCCATCTAGGGTTGCGTGCATTGTCTTCGTGGACAGCCGCCTTCCATCCGAGCCGGGAGAGCTGGTGGAGTGTGGAGTCTGCATCCAGCCATCCACAAATCCTCTCTCGGCTCGCCAGTCACCAGTCTCCCGCCGTCTCATCTCTCTCCACTCCCTGTTCTCTACCAAGCCCACAGGGCGGCGCCGGCGCTCTCCGCCTGCGCCGTCGGCTGCCGTTGCAGGGCCAACTTCCGCCTCCGACCCCCGCCCCTGCCCTCACCCTCGCCGCGCGAGGCCGTGAAGGCCTTCCAGCGCCGACGCTCGAGGCCCCAAGGCAGGTTTGACGCCTCCACTCCCAGGAATCCAAATAACCCCTTTTTTTTGCTAAAAAAATCTTGTTAATCCGTGTGGTGCAAATTTTTGCGACGGTGCAAATTGTGCTACTACTACTACAAAAAAAAAAAAAAAAAAAACAAGGTGAAGGAATATGTGGATTTCAAAATGGGGCCCTTGGGCATGGTCCCCAACCGTGTGTATTTATTAGAGCAAGTACTGTACTGGCCTGATGAGTTTTGAGTTGGATCTCCTGCCGTCCACCCATTTTATTCCACGCCATTCTCCAACTCCCCAAGCTTCTCTCTCTGTTTTTTTTGAACATCACATCAACGAGAGCGGGTTTAAAGGCACGCGAACAGGAATTAAAAGCGACAAATTCCGATTCCAATTCCTCCCCGAAGCATCAGGTGCGGCGGAACCCAGCGCCGCAGCAGTCTCGCAGGCTCCCCCCTCTCCGTCATCCCCGAAGCACGCAGCGCTCTCTGCCGCCTCTCTCTCTGCAGAATCCCACTCCACACGCGCCGCGCCGCCGCAGGCGAGGTGGCGGTGCTGCTGCTGCGTGCTCCGGGCCCCTCTGGAGCCACCCTCTCCTGCTCCGCGGCCTCGAGGTACCTCCGTCTCCCAGGCCCAGCGACGCTGCTTCTCGCTGTTGCGCCGGCAGGATTCCTGCGCTCGGTTTAGCGCCTTACTCAGCCTGCGGCGTGCTTGCCCTGGATTGTCGGTGACGCCAAGGTGGCTAGTTAACGTCGATGTTGTTTTGTTCCGCCGCCGCCGTGAGCTTCTGTCATCACGCGCTGTCTACCCGTCGAATTATGTTGATGTTAGTTGGAGGGTGGTGGCTCGGTTGTTAGTTGAGACGATTTTGGGACCGCTCTAGAGGGGCGGTTGCGCGCGCGCAGCCATCAATAATCGCGGGAGATGTGCTTGTCTGTTGAGCCAATCACTAACTCTGTATTGTACCGGTGCGGGAAGCGGGAACAAGGCAAGACCAGGGCCAGGGCCAGGGCCAGCCGTAGGACCCGCTCCACTGGAAGGAAGCAGCAACACGCATTTCTCTGGGTTGCTGGCTGGTGACTATACCGACTTGCTGGTGAGGAACCCTATTTGATTGGAGTTAGATGGATGATTTGCTCGCTTTGTTTGTTCCTTTGCTGCCCCTGGAATCCAAACATGCCTTTCTGGGATTGATGCTCCAACTTTCCTGGGATTGATGCTCCAATTTTTCTAGTTTGCCTTATGAAGAACTAGACCAACCTAGGAGGAACTCTAGTTTGCCTTATTGGGGAATACTGATTTGTGTTTGTTTTCCCAAAACTGTCTGGGGTTCAGCTGAACCTGCTGACGGCAGTGTTTGAACCCCTTTGGATGGAAGTTTATTGTTACAGCGAGTTTTCCTTGCGTGGTGTTCAATCAGTGTACCATCAAATTTCTGCAGAGCATTGATCAAGAATTCTGTACTAAGGAACTTTTTAGAATCAGTCTAATGTCCATTATCTGTGTTGATTTATACACTGTTCATATTCATGTTATATTCTAATCTGGTATGATTGACTGTTTGCCTTTTTCTTTTCTTTGTAGAATTTAACTTTGGAGTACCAGTGATGCAAAGGGACACTAGCTCTAGTGACGCTTCTGCTTCTCATACAGGGCGTGTAAGACGTCGTAGACATCCAACTGAGGTAAGCGATTTCTAATTCCTTTTTGCTTTTTATTGCATTCTGTTTTCTCTCTAGATTTCAGCTAATACTTACATTGCTGAATGGTTCAAGCTAGAGCAGCAGCCTGTTTCAGGTGCTCTTTTTTCTAACTAATCTTGATCATTTTCTTCAGGCTACCACAGATGGGAATAGAGCTAATGGACAGCCGTTGCTTGTCAATGATCAGAACAAGTATAAATCAATGCTTATCCGTACATATTCTACAGTATGGATGATTGGAGGCTTTGCCTTTATTGTTTATATGGGTCATCTATATATCTGGGCCATGGTGGTTGTGATTCAAATATACATGGCAAGAGAGCTTTTTAACCTACTCAGAAAATCCAGTGAAGAGAAACAATTGCCAGGTTTCAGGCTGCTGAATTGGTAAGCTATGGGTCATTTTGATTCTACTAAGTTTAAGATTCTACTAAGTTTAAACAGACAATGTCAATCTCATAGCTGCCATGCTTTCTATTTTTACCTTGTGTTGTTTATGTACAAGTTTTATTCCTATTGTAGGCACTTCTTTTTCACGGCAATGCTGTACACTTATGGGCGCTTTCTTAGTCGGCAGCTTGTGAATACAGTAACTTCAGATCACTTGCTTTATAAGGTCGTCAGTGGCCTAATAAAGTATCAGATGTTTATCTGTTATTTTCTCTATATTGCTGGTAGGCTCAGTATCCCATGAAACATGCAATACTTTCCTCTTGTAAATATATTACAAAAAATATTTTAAATTTAGAATGTTCATAGTGAGTCTATGTTTCTAGTACAATCTTGTGTTATAAGTTTTTATACTCCCTCTCTCGAAAATGTAGGTTATTTTAGTTGTCATAAGTAAATTCTCTCCAACTTTGACCAAGTTTATAGAAGAATACACCAACATCTACAAAATGAAATTGTTTTCTTAAAATCTTTCATGAAACATTCTTGATAGTGCAATTGTTTGGTATTGCTGATGTTAAAATATTTTTCTACAAACTTGGTTAAAGTTAGAGAAGTTTGACTTATGAGAACCAAAGCAACCTACACTTTGGAGTGAATGGAGTACAAAACAGATGATATTCTATTCTATCCTATCAATAATTCATTAACATATTATAGTCTATGTTAGATTTTAGTTCAATGGCACTCTGCAAAATATGCTAGTTATTGTTTTTAAATGGGGGAATTCATGGTTGGATTTTCATGTTGTTCTTCATATTTTTTTTCTCGAACTAAGCAAGAGAAGAAGAGAGAAATACGAAGGAAAGAGACGAAGTGCCTTCTCCAAACCCACAAAAGAAACACAAAAGCGTACCACACAAAACATTAAACTACCACCAACAGCCCTTTAGTTAAATAAGAGCCCTTGGACCAACAACCCCTCAGCTAAATAAGAGCTCTTGGAGCGCTTGCAGGACGACTTCTATTCTCGGCCTTGCTCCTTCAAAAACACAAGCATTGCAATGCTTCCAAAGTTCCTAAACAACCAAGATAATTAGAGAATTAAGGCCTTCTCTCACTTCTTTAGGAACCCCTTTGCAGCAGTATGCCACCGACCAGAAAATCTAGTTGCATCCGGGCTTGGGCACAAGGCTGGCCAATGCCAAGTTTATGAAGAAATCATGGTCCAGACTTGCTGTGAGAAAACACAAGAGATAAGAACGTGCTGGATCGTTTCATCGGCCTGGTCACAAAACTGACAGGCAGCAGGATGAGGAAGTCCACATTTGGCCAACTGGTCTGCGTTCCAACATGGATTGGATTCCTAACCGCCAGACAGCCAGAGTGCCAAAATTTTCAAATATGATGCTATGGACCAAACTTGATGGATCCAAAGAAAAAAGCACTATAAGCAGACTTGCTTGTATAAGCCCAGTCTGAGATAGGCGCCAAATGTGCTGATCAGGAATGTCATGTTGTAGGTTTATATTGTCCACTGGATCCCACTAGTGATAAGTGTAAATAGTTGACTAGGTCTTGCACTGTTAGTACACCTTTGATTTCTCTTACCCGAGCGCTCAACCTACAGTCTGCTATTTTAGCACTCTCTTCGGAATTAATTTGACCAGATTGGGTACAACCTCTGCAGCAGTTCTGCCTTGCAGTTACCGATCAGACCAAAATGGTCATCTCCCATTTCCAACAATAGTTTGCACTGCTACTTTAAAGAGAGCTCGGGCATTTTTAGGCACATCCACTGGCAGCCATTCTCAGGGCCAGGAAGCATCAGATCTTTGCTGCCAAAGGATATGTACAAGGGAAGTCGTTAATTGCACAGTCCATCATCTATTCAACGATTCTCAGATTATCCTCGGCACACTGAATGGGGATGACTGGACTGTTGGCCAGATTGGACTTGAGTCCAGTAACATGTCCAAACACTTCTGACAAAAGATTGCAGAGTTCAAGGTCATTTCTCTTAGGACAGAGAGAGAACACAACATCATCTGCATAAAAAGAGATCTTCGAAATTTTGCTTTCCGAACTGCCACTTGTTGCAACAGATTGGTCCTAGTGGCATGTGAGATTAGAGAGTTCAGTGCTTCCATCACTAATAGGAAAGGCATGGGAGAAAGGGTGTCTCCTTGCCGCAGCCCCTGCTAGTGAGTAATGCTCTTTCCTGGTTCACCATTCACTAGGACCCTTGTCGAAGAAGTGGATACCAGTTGGCAAATTAAATTGCACCATTTCCGAACAAAACTAAGTTACAGCAGGACCTTAATGAGAAAGGACCATGATACTGAATCTAGCACCTTTGAGATGTCCAGTAATGTTATTCTTCATATGAACATTAGCAAATGGAAATGTTACATTTGCTAGATTTGGTTATTGGGCATATCACCTTATTTGAGTTGCTCTGGATGGACACCAGGCATTTGAGTCTGCAAATATCTTGCTAGTTTTTTACCTCATACATGCCTGCCTGAGTTCCTAAGTGATTACTGTTACATACATACTAGTTATCTTCAAAGTATATTCATTCCCTTGATTGCATGTGTTGACAGTCATGCTTTAATAACAGATAACATGCTTATCATGATTTTCTAGTTTGTATCTAGCAGAAAGTTAGTATTTATGGCTCCTTTGATCCAGGGTTTGTATGGTTTATTTTGACTCTGAAGAAAAAAGCATACAAGTATCAATTCAAACAGTATGCCTGGACGCACATGATACTTTTAACGGTTTTTGCACAATCCGCTTTCACTGTGGCAAACATATTTGAAGGGATATTCTGGTAAGTGATTTGTTTCTTTATTAATCACCTGTTTAGGGTTTCAGTTTTTGCGATTTATGGAGTGCCTAGCTATTTTTGTTCACAGACAGGTAATTATTTATTTGGTATTTCCATCATCATCTGAAAGTTTCTTTGTCCTCTGGAAAAGGAATCTTGCAATTTTATCTTTCATCTGCTCTAAACTTGCAGATTCATTAGATTTCTGGACATAATAATTCTGGCTAGCTGTCCCTGAGCTAATAAGATGACTAATCTTTATTAATCACCGATTAGTCTGACAATCAAATTAATTGTACTAGTGGCCTCTGAGTGCCTAATTGTGGTCCATGGACTGATAAGCCTGACTAATGGTAACTAAACTATTAGTCAGACGACTTAATAGCACTTTAGGTGTTGCAGAATATCTATGGTACAGTGTGCCCTGTGCTTTGATATTTCATTTCTGTACTTCACTTTTCATGGGAAATATTGTTCTCTTTTATTTTTTAAATTTGAGTTGAACTTGAATTATTCTAAGTGACTGGCAATTATACTTACCTCTAATATATTTTGCGGAAGACATTTGTCCTGATTGTTTAATTTATGCAAGTGATTTGTATTATGCTGCAATTAATGAACTCCATACATTTGCAATGCTGTGTACTCAGGTTTCTTTTGCCCGCTTCACTTATTGTGATCAATGATATCTTTGCTTATTTATTCGGGTTCTTTCTTGGGAGAACTCCATTAATCAAGTTGTCCCCAAAGAAAACTTGGGAAGGTTTTATTGGTGCATCAGTGACAACTATCATCTCTGCTTTTCTGGTGAGACTTTTTGTTGTTTTCCTGATTTTCCATCAGGATAAATGTTATAGCAACGTTTGATTTTTTTGAAATGATGAAACTTTTTAATAGCCTGACCCCCCTTGTTTTTGTGCACATGTAATGGCACTGTCTTGAAGTATATACCCCAACCTGTGCACGTGTCTAAATTAGAGGCTTTACTTCTATTTTCTAACACTAAATGTTGCCCCTGGTCCTACTGATGTGTTATAGTATTGTCCACTTAGGATTTTTTCTGTATGCACGTGTGGTCAACGGCTGAGTTACTGGTTACTGAGCACTCATCTTTTCTCTTGTTAGTTATCAGTCACCAGCCAAACTCTTATCTCTCTTCTCATTGATCACTTGCATTTCAATTATGTTACTCATATATTTCTTGCGCACTAGGTGCTTTTCCCTTGCTGAAATCAACAGAAGCTTTTGATATTTTAGGTCCATTATGTAAAGAAAAAAAAAAAACCATCAGTGCTTTTTCTGCCACTCAAATGTTGAATTCAGGCCTCCACATTTACCAAATCGCTAATGGTAGAAACATTGAAAGTCAGAGACACATGATGACATGAACTATTGCAATCTGATAACAAAGGTGGCGACATTGCAATTAATCAAGACTTGTCTTAGATCCAAAGATGACCTGTGGGATAAACCAACTTGTGTTCAAAATTTCAAACCAATTAAGCTAGCCATTATTATTACCAATGTTTTCAGGTTGACTGGTCGAACCTGGTCGC
Organism: Chrysopogon serrulatus; assembly: GCA_015844335.1. Classification (NCBI taxonomy): domain Eukaryota; kingdom Viridiplantae; phylum Streptophyta; class Magnoliopsida; order Poales; family Poaceae; genus Chrysopogon; species Chrysopogon serrulatus. Next base: position 53,612 of record JADLZL010003091.1, on the reverse strand, counting down.
CATGGGACCGACCAGGCGACTAATCGCGATTAGTCGTCGACCAGGCCGATTAGTCGAGCCTAGTCACTGTAGCAGATATACTCAGATAAGCACAAGAGGAGGCGGGCGTAGGGGAGGAAGAAGAGGCGCATCGTGCGTGGCTGCGTGGGAGAGCTTCGCCGCTGCCGCGGCTCCGGTGAGCTGCGCACGCCACTGCCGCTCAGGTGAGTTTCGGCCTCGCCGCCGCATGGACGAGCTGCGACCCCGCCGGCGTGCCTGCGAGCTCCAGCCACGGCGCACCAAGGCACCAAGCAAACTAGCAGAGTGAGAGAGGCTGTAGAAGTGGACTGAGAGATGGGGGTACTGGGGGAGGAGGGAAGAAGATGGAGAGGGAAAGGCAGAAGAGAAGCCCGAGCGCAGGAGCAGGAGGGCGGCGTCGCGCTTCGGCCGCCCCCACTCACTGCGGTGGAAGAAGTGCGGCCGCCGTCGGGGTCGGGGGTACTCCCCTGCCTCCTCCTGTTATATCTAAACCCTAAACACTAACAAGCCAAAAAACTTAAAGCCCATCAGCCCAGCTAGAACAGGCCCAAAAAGACAGCAGCCTGGTCGTCCATCTTACCTGGTCGGACGATTAATCACGATTTATCGACGATTAATCGGACGACCAGCTTTCTGGTCGAACTTATCGAGTCGGATCTCCTAATCTAATCCCAGGGGCGACCTGGACGATTAATCGCGATTAATCGAACGACCTGAAAACATTGATTATTACATCTATAAGATCACTGGCAGGTATGTAGAGGCAGGGTCTGTCTATTCCTTAGTAACTCATTTTCTTTCGTTATCAACCTTACAAGTTAAAAACATGTTGCAATGTGAGGATTTATTTGGCCACTCATGGTTTATGTTCTCCTGACAATACAACTTCAGGTTGATTTTATATATAATCCACTATTAATTTCTGTCTCTAAAAATATTGCTATTTGTTTGTAGTTCAAAATGATGTGTTGATCACTTCTCCTTTTTCTGTGGCAGTTAGCAAACGTAATGGGTCATTCCCAATGGTTGACATGCCCAAGAAAGGTTACACAGATTTTCTTCAGAATATGATTGTTTTATGGCCAAGTTGCTGTCGTGTTACTAAATTTGTCATGCAAAATTTCAGGATCTGTCGACTGGGTGGCTTTATTGTGACCCTGGTCCAATTTTTAAGCCAGAGCATTACTCGCTGGGAGAATGGGTGCCACATTGGGTCAGAATTTTTTTTCTTAATTTATTCATTTTAATATTATTTCTTGTACTCTAAGATGGCATTTTTGCGTTGTCCCAATAATAAAGGTTTTGCACTATGGTCTTTTGAACCTTATAGTAGTTTGTATTGCACTTAGATATTTTGCACGGTTATAGAACCTTATAGTAGTTCCTAATCAACAAGTTATCTAAAAGAAACAAAATTCTCCTTCCAAGTGGAAGAGGTGGTTGTCCTAAAAAGCACCAGATTAGGTTTCTGTTGAGTTGAAGGAATATAGAGGAATACTAGTAAAGTTAGCGCATTGCTGCGGAAAAGGCTGGTTCTTAATGTGTATTGAACTTGAAAAAAGGGATACAAGTATGAATTAACTGCAACCCTTTTTAATATAGCATATTATCCCTTTTTAATATAGCATATTGTAGGATAATACTAGTACATTTGTATTGACTGAGAATATCAGTAGATACTTTGACAAATATAACAGATACAAACTCTATTATACGACCACTACATATGATGACATATCATATTTATGGATTCAAAACATGCCCATGATTGATCATCGATCTCTTCTGTTAAACTTTTGGAGGGAAAGGAGAGGTTAACAGAGAGGGGTAGAAATTGGTGAAGGGTTTGGACCCAAGCTAACGGTGAAGGTCCCACGGATAGTTTACCGTGTGAATGTCATTGATATGTTGCCTCTTCTGTTAATGTTGCTGTGTAGAACACAATAGTTTAAATAACTTGCGAATTGGATGAAAAATGGCCATCTTGTAAAATCGATGGAACACATGTGATTGTAGGCTGTAAAATGCACCAATGTGTGTTCGGTGGTCCCCCTGTTCCTTTGCCAAACAGGTTCAGTTGTGGTGGATAATCTGACAATGAAATAAGACAGTGAAATGTATGTGATGGATGGTTGGCACATGCATGTTCTCAGGGTAGACAATTCTTTGTCTTCTATTTTCTTCTGAATCCGTTATTTTCTGAAATCAATATAAGATCATGGCGAGAAGTTGCTTTGATGTGCCTGCACAACAGTCAAACAATCATAACCATGCCCCTAGCTTGTGCTTAACAAGGAACTGAGACTAACTCAGTTGGTGGGAGGTGTAGGTGTACAATTGTATATACTCACTAACCAGGTTCAACTCCTTCGAACTCAACAGAATAGGAAAATGCCATCTAGTTCCTCCTGGTTTGTCAAGTTTACTCTGACGAGCTCAACAGAATAGGAAAATTGAAGTTTACTCAATTCGCTTTACGATGTAATATTGTTTCGTGATTTTTGTATTTTACTTATATATATTGCTAATATTTATTCTACTGCATCATCATTGGTGTTGTGTTCTCTTTCTGGAGTTTCTGGATATTTGATTTTGTACTCTGTTTGATTAGATGCATCTCTTAAGTCTTAACAGTTCCCATGGAAAGAACTAGCCATTATGCCTGTGCAGTGGCATGCTTTAGCCCTGGGTTTGTTTGCATCAATAATAGCACCATTTGGAGGTTTTTTTGCGAGTGGCTTCAAGAGGGCTTTCAAAATAAAGGTATATAACACTTCATTGTTTGCATCAATAATATTGTTTTACTCCAATTGCTTTTATTTATTTATTTTTATTTTTACAAAATTGTAGGATTTTGGTGACAGCATACCTGGGCATGGTGGAATTACTGACAGAATGGATTGTCAAGTAAGCATCTCAATAAACGTTCTAGCTGTAGGGAAATGTTACTGGCCCACTGTTATGCAAGCTTTTAGCATTCTCATTCGATCAATAATGTAAGATGAGGCCTTTGTGCTTGTGGCTAATCTGAGCCATCAGCTACAGAACAATTATTTGAACCAAATGTCTAGCGATAGTGGCCGGAGTAGCAACCTCATTTTATGTCTGCCATTCCTCCATTTAGCAAAATTTTATGTTTTCATTTTGTCTGGACCTGATGTGTCTGGTGTTTCTAAGGTCAATGTTGACCCATAAACCAACTAATAAAATTCTGTGGAAAGGAGTAATGACGGGGAAGCCATTTTTTAGTTTGAAAGACTTGGTCGTATTTATAGTTCTCCTTTTATGCAAACGTGTGTATTACCTTTTGTTGAGTATAAATGTGTTTGTTTGAAAAAAAAAAAACGCTTTAATACCTGTCTGGACATAGTGTAGCTTAACATAAATTTCTGCTTGCTTTTCCCCAGATGGTTATGGCAGTGTTTGCATACATATACCACCAATCATTCATTGCACCTCAGAACTTCTCTGTTGAGATAATCTTGGATCAGGTCAGGATCATTATACCTAAATGTTTTATTTTCATTATCTTGAGAGTGATTTTTCCTTTCTCTAAGCAATTTATCCTGTGTGATTCTAAGTTTCTAACAATGTCTACCTTTTTTCTTTCATTCAGATCATGAGAAACCTAGCCTACGAGGAGCAAAAATACCTGTACGAGCGACTTGGGGAGATCTTCCATGAGAGGCAATGGATGCAAAGCTAACAGTTAGCATGCTTATGAAATGCATGATATGTTGTGTATTTAAGCTTTCAGCTCATTCTGTAGCTGTAGTTCATGTATAGCATCATGGCATATTGGCATGACTGTACCGTGATACAGCGAGTCCTTGTTCAAACCACTGTATAGAATGGTAGAATTGATAGAATACATGGGCTTTAGCCTTTTATTAGGTGCTTTATTCGCTCTTCACTCGTGCTGCCTTGGCCTTCGACTGGTGTTCGCATGCCCGGTGCTAATTCACTCCCCTCATAGTTTCTGCACTCTTTGTAAAAGGGAACCTGAAAAGTTCTATTCTTCCTTATCACTTCGTGGTGCTGGGCTCGCCTCAGATAAAGTATTCGAGGATTCACAGAATCTAAGATGAAGCAGGGCGAATTCTTGTTATTTTGTTTTTTCACAGCCATCAGGCTCTTCGCTGCATATTTATCATCGTGGTTATGGTGTCTCCAATGAACTAAGCTAAGTCGCCGGCTGATGTCAGCTTCTGCCTGACATGGAGGAGAGAATGCTAAGCAGTTAAGGGCAGCACCAATGCAGGCGCATAGACATGATTAGCCTTGGCACAAAGTAACGTTCCACATGTACAACGAACAGCTTCAAGGCTATCACCTATGGACTATCGTAGTCTATCGCAGATTTTGCAGTGCCAAACGAAAAATTCATGCGGCTACCTTTTCCTCTCTCCAACTCTCTTTCTCTCTCCACATACAGGTGTTCTGTTTGTACAATACTTTGCTTCACTGTCAGCTTCTGCAAAAAAGTGTCAGATGAGGCTGTGCTTTCTTTTGCAGGCCACTACGATATCCTCTCTAGGAGGCTACCGATCCATTTGACGTTGCAATTACATGCTGATTTGGAGGTTAGGGCAGCACGACACGGTGGCACGTTGGGGTTGGCCTAAAACCGCTGGTATGGGTTCTAGGACACACCTTGACTCAGGATCTATGCTTTTCCACATTTGTAGATGAGTGATCTATTCTTTTATATACTCACACCTCCAGGCAGCTTGTGAATCCGACGCCTTGGTGCAGACGGCCTTGTAGCAATTCGTTGTGGCTACAGAGCTGCGGTAGCAGCAGCATATGGTTGCAGCCGAGGCGTTTTAGTACATCACTTGTGCAAAAAAAAAAATAATAATAATAATTCGGTATGTTTGTCATTATTTGCGTATAGAAAAGATACCTTATAATAATCATCCATACGCCTTGTGAAGGAAGTAGAAAAGCAGATAAGGTTTACAGGGTAGGGGGATGACACACTATGACTGTGATCAATCACCATCGACTATTAGGTAATGTGATCATCAAATTAATGGCCTAACAAGCGCAGCAGATCCTGATTTGAGGAAGGAAAATCAGTCGGTCCCATTATAGTTTGCGTCGGCTCTGAAAAATTATCCAGTACACCCACTACCCAGGCCTTGGTTGACTCAGAAGACCATTTTGCTCCCCATCTCTACATTATTCGCTTCCGCTCTTTGTGCAGAATCATTCTCCTTTGATGCTAGGGCCTCTTTTTAGGATTTTCCTTCTCTAATTCTTTATTCCCTTTATCCTCTGGCTGCGAGTCCATATCGATAAGCATGTGATTATTTTTTCATGCCCACCACTTTCTACCCGGAATTGCAGCTCAAACACATAATCACCAATAACAACATCCACATATTCTTTTCTCTCTTTTTTTTTTTTGAAGAGAAACATCCACATATTCTGGGATCAAGTCTGGATTAAGCACAGCAATCTTGAGTCTTGATCTCCCAAAACGCTTGGTAAATTGCCCATATGATTGGAAAATACTGCAGTTACTTAGGGAGTCCTCAGTTTTTTTTTTTTTTTTTTTTGAGAATTAACTCTGCTTTTATGAAAGCAACAAGGTACAACAATAAGCTGGGGACACCAGCAACATTACAGCTCAGAAAGGGAAGTAACAAAAACTGGGAGAAACCATAGCGAAACAAAAAGAAAACTAAATTTCCATCACGTCCTAAACCTAAACCTTTGGAATCTCATACTTATAAGCATCAGCATCTTTTTTTTCTCTGTAAAAATAGTTGATAGCTTTAGCACATCTTGCTTGTACACGTCCCTGTTGATGTAGACTGGTAAAGTGTGGTGCAGATTTTCATGCGGCGATATTCCCGCTCGGTCGCTCCTCCCATCTCTTTCCTACTAGTACTCCGTAGCCTAGGTGACAAAATAATAACAACCACACAATTTAGGTTACCATTCCTTGAGGCTGCGGGGCCCAGAACTGCGTAATCCAGGCCGAGACACGTCGCCGGACCAATCTTCGCCTCCCCCATCCTAACTTTACTACGAAAATAGTTAAATGTAGCTTTAACTTACGCCTTGTTCGGTTGGTATTGGTTACGACTTTCGTTTGTATTTGATAAATATTGTCCAAAAACTGACTCAAAAGATTCGGGATTTACAACTAAACTGTGGTTATTTTTTTACTAGCATTTAATGCTCCATATATATGGGTAGAAATTGATGTGATGGAGAGAGAGTGGAAAAAGTTGGAATTTCAACCTCAACCGAACAAGGCCTTATATAAAATAAAAAGTGACTGAGGGAGGGCGCCACAATGCCACATTGCCACGTACAGGCATTGGAGAAGGTGGTGTCGTCGTCATCGTCGTCGTATGAACTTTTTAACACGTATCTACCAACTTTCCGTAAAAATGGTCCCATGGTAAAAAAGTCGTCTAAATTCACCAAAAAATTCACACATGTAGATGATATGATGATACACAACCTTGAAAATATCTTTCGAAACTCGACTTTGTTTGTATATAAAAATAACAAATTTCAAGATATAGATTTGGTAAAATTTGTTATTTTTATATCTCATTTAAGATATTTTGCATGAGCTAATTGTTAGTTAATTAAAATGGTTTACATGGGTTTTCACGGGAAGTTAATCTTAGATACATGAGCTAATTGTTAGTTAATTAAAATTAATCTTAGCAAATTTAAATAGAAGGGCTAACAGATGAGCTATCTTTTAACAACGTCCTTAACTAATTGTTAGACAACTAGCTAGACAATCTTACCTAATTTGAGCTTGTTTTGGCTCAATAAGCAATAACTAGCTCCAGCTCATCCAAACATGCCATAAATCGTTGTAGCTTAAGAGATGTATCATCCAAAACATGCCATAAATCGTAGTAGCTTAAGCGATGTAGTTTTGTAAACGGTAAGATTGATTTTTTTTAACATTTGATTTGCACAACAATTTAATTTACAACCATGATCTATGAAACATGGTATCTAACGTCCTTCAACTAAAAAAATAAAAATCTGGTTTAATCTTTAGAATTTTTTCATAAGTAATTTATTTTTAATTAGAAAATTATGAAATTGGTGTTTTCTTGTAAATATGTTATCTATATCTGTTGGTGCGCTCTATTTGAAGTTATTTAGATCTTTATTTTTTTAAATAAATAATTAGTGTGACTACAAACAATAATGAATAAGAACAAAAATAAATAAGTTCTAAATAACATTAAATATATCACAGACACATCTATATCGGTTCGTGCGCTCTATTTGAAGTTATTTAGGTCTTTATTTGTTTTATTTAAATAAATTTTTAATCTGACTACAAACAATAATCAATAAGAACAAAAAGAATAAGTTCTAAATAACATTAAAAATATTAAAGACACGTATACTTTTTTTTAAATGTACTAGTTTCATATATTCTTATTTAAACAAGTTAACAATGAAGTTCTAGACATTAAACTACTTTATTATTATGATTATTATGATTATTATTACTTCTTTATTATTATTATTATTATTATTATTATTATTATTATATTATTATTATTATTATTATTATTATTATTATTATTTTGTAAAATAAAAAACAACCTTCAAAACTAGCAAAGAGCACTAAGTTTGTCTGGTATTAATAGTTGGATGATGTGCAGCTCTTAGTTTTGTAGTCTAATGTTGAAAATCGAACTGCTCACCTTGCCAGGAATTTTATAGTGTTGTCCAAAAGAGGGATTCATGGAGTTTGAAAATTTATATATTGCACTACCATGATAGTATAGAGTGTAGGCATTGAGAAAAATTCCGAATAAATAATGGATAATAATGTGAAATCAAACGACAAAAATACTCTTATTAGTTCACTGTTTAAAAAAAATGTTGTAGAAACTTCATCCCGGTTTCAATTACATTACAAAACAAAAAAGTGTAGCACGTTGTTGTGGCAGTGACGTCACACATGGTTGTATTAATAGACAGGACAAATTAAATGTTATAGCTTGTGAGATACTCCCTTCGTTCTAAATTATAAAACATTTGATTTTTTAACCTTAAATTTAACCACTTGTCTTATTTAAAAAATTTATACAAACATAGCCAAATGTAAGTCATTTTTGAAGAAATTTTATTAATAAAGCAAGCCACAACAAAAAGGGTGATATTTTACATAAAATTTTAAAATAAAATGAGTGATTAAACTTGAGGTAAAAAAAAAGTCAAACGTCTTATAATTTGAAACAAATTAAATATATACTAACTGTTTGGAAACTATGAATGTCTATGCTATCAGCACTAAAATACTAAAGTTGGTCCAATGATAATTTGAAACAGATTAAGTATATACTAAGTATTGATCTCTTGATAAAAAAGTATGTATGTGGCACAAGAGAACAGCATCCAAATACCCTCGCGGAAGCTATAATTCCTCTAGCAATCCATTATGAATGTTGAATACTTAACGAAGCAATATATAAGTCATTCTTTCTAAAAGTTGGAAGTGAGGAAAAAGTAGTGTATGAAAGTTAGTATCTTCGGTCATAATGGGGGCAGTTAGCAAAATCTTTCACTTCCTTTAGATCAATTAATTTGCACACCTAGGTTCTAGCATGGCTTCGTTAGAAGAAAAGAGAAGATAATTATATAGAAAGGCAACAGTGCGCTGTTGCATGCATATGCAAGAAATAAATTAAAGACCGTGTGTAGGTACTCCCTCCGTCCCACGGTCTATGTCGTTTGATTTCCATGCCCCTCTCCCAATCCTGGTTTCCAAACGACACTGTCCATGGGACAGAGGGAGTACTGCACAAGTGGTCGGTAACATGTTAGACCTCATGATTAAGCTATTTTGTTCGTTTGTTTTTTCATAGAAAGTCTACAAAGGAGGGGCCATATATGGCTCACTATGGCGTTAACGTGGATCATTCCAGTCATCAGGTGCGACCGTAACCCGATCAATGGTTCCTCAAAAGAAGTTCACAACATATATACTGATAGTCCATATTGTGCGACTACCTTTTGCTTCTTTCCTATTAGGTAAGCTCCAGCAGGTGATGCCAAATACTGTGCTTCTTACCTCAAAAAAAAAATTGCTTCTTGTTGGGGGTGTTTGGGACTGCTCCGCTTTATGTTTTTTTAGCTCCGTTCCACGTTGTTTAGCCAAACGGTTTCAAGATCCATGCACGCAGCTCCAGAAAAAAGGGTGGAGTTATGAGAGCACCTAAAGAGGTACTCCATAAACTCCAGGTTTTTATGGAGCTGCTCCACGGTGGAGTTTGTGGAGTAGAGTTCATGGAGCAGTCCTAAACACCCCAACGACAGTTTAATTTAGAACTATCAAAACATATACTGCTCTCTTTGTTCTAAAATAGTTGACAAATGTTTATCTTATAGTTAAAGTGTCAACTATTTTAAGGCAGAGAGGCTTAGGTAATATTTATAGAAAAAAACTGTATCGGTTTTCTATTTTTTATTTAAAATATTAAACTTCAGTGAAAAAAACTCTCAGACAGCGTTAATCCCCAATGCTCGTTGGTGTCTGGATCGGAATTGCACCGTCCACGCCTTAAAAATCGGATTGGAGTGAAAAGTTGAGGCTTCTAATTTCCATAAAAAGTGCACTGTTTATTCCTTTGTAACATAGGGTTTGGGCATAGGAAAAGCGGAGGAAAGTTTTTCCTATGGGGTGGAGTTGCTATGACGCATGGGTCATATGGGTGATAGAAAACAAGGGTGCAAGCAAGATATTTCTGATATATTTTGCTCCAAAGGTCATCGAGGCTTTTTTTTTTTTTTTTTTCGAAAGAAGAATTGTATTAGATAATAGCTAGGTACATCAACATATTACAATTTCTCTGGATTACATAAATATCTAGAAATTCATCTAAATTGTACCTACGCTGTGAATAGCTCCAGATCTCAAGACCAAACCTGTTTGACGCTTTGTATGGATGACCGCACAGGCAAACACTTGGCAACAATTGTTTTCGACCAGACAGTAGATGCTCAACGGACGGCCAACATTCTTGCAGGCGGAGTTGAGAAACTTCTTCTTCCTTGTATCTTCCTTTTTCTTCTTTCTGCCACCGAAGAACGAGGAAGACTGATCTGAAAATTATTCTCCCTAGTCCTTCATCGTGGCCAGATTCAACCACAACAAAACGAAGAAGGGACCGGCGGCGGCATCATCTCCGCCTTGATGCCGCCATTCGGAAACACAAGTCTCCATGTCGTCATGTCGATGAAGATGCTGACGCCGTAGATGCCGCCTTCATCTTCAACATATCCGCCATAGAGAAAACGATTCCACCCCACACCCTCGCCGTTGCCGGAGAAGAGCAGGAGGAAGAGATAAATCTCCAATACCAAAACACTTGGATAGAGAAACCCTAACCTAAAGACTCAATCTAATAGAAAAACTTACTAGAAAACAATGGATCCCCACTCCCTCCGACCTCCGGCGATATACCGGAGGAGGAGGGAGGGGGACCAACGGTGGAGACACCGAACGGCGGCGGCGGCGGCGGCGGGAGTCACAGGCCGCGAGACACCCTTCGGTAAATCGTTCTCCGATCTTCAGGCATCAAGATTTGTGTTCTAAACTATTCGTTGATGCAAGCATGTGGTAGATGTTAGTCAGAGGGATGAAGCATGTGGTAAGCGGTCAATCACAGATCTCCAATTATTTCAGTTTTTATTAGGTGATGATACGTAGGAGTGTGGGAATTGTATTTTGGAACTAGACTTGATGCAAGCACACAAAATTGTGACGACAAATGATGAAGGCATAGAAAAAGTATATTTTATCTCCCTAAAATGTTGTGATCTAATCTTTCATCTTAAATCCAAAACCAAGCTTATTATGCTGTGAACTCTCAAACTATTCAAATTACCTCCCGGTCCCGGTTTGAAGTGGCTTTGAACGTGTACTTTTTAAGTAAAAAATGGATAGACACTTGATGAGGTTTCTTAAACCACAGTACTCCCTCTATACCCATAAAATTTAACATTTTAGACAAGGTTTAGGTCAAACATTAAAAATATAAACTATCAATAATTTTTAAATTATTTAGTTTGAAAAGGTAAAACTTATATATATAGATTCACCTTGAAACCCACTTTTATAAAAAGTAATTTTATTTTTAGTTTTATTATATATTTTAATAAAAAAAATAATAGATAAAATTAGATTTTGAAGACCGTGTCCTTGTCCAAAACAACAAGTTCTATAGGTATGGAGGGAGTAAATGTCTTTTAAGTTTCTAAAAGTTACAAGGAACTCTTAGAGTTAGATTGGGATAGATGAATCCAAATAAAATATTTAGATCTCTTAAAATATCTCTAGAAGCTTTAAAAAAATAGATTTAGAGGTAGAAAATGAACAACCAAACCGCCCCTAAATGTTGAAGAGGTTGATCGAAATCGTACTGAAGTAAGACATTATATTATTACTGCCGGCGGTCACACCGTAACTTTTTTAAAACTATACCTCTTAATCCAATGATACACGATGCTCTTGATGAGTATCGAAGAAAAAAATAACTCGTTATATTATTATGAATCCACGTTATATTATTATGAATCCACTATTCGTATATAGTAAAATATTTCAGTGTGAATATACGGAGATATGCAACGACACTTGAGAGTGAGACCATAGATATAATAGATGAGCTAATTTGCCTATTATTGGCAGACGGGCTGGGGTAACTGTACAACTGTACTTTTCCTTCCTCTTCTTCGTCATGAAGGCTTCCGTTTGGCTCTCACTCACGTACTGGTCTCACTAGTCCAGTAGCAAAGATTCGGGGGCGCACAATCGATCATAGTATCAGACAGAATGAAGTGGAGGTCGGCCCCGCGCGCCTCCCGCTCACGGGCCGGTATAAACAAAACCCCTCCACTCCACCACCAACGCACCACCCCCATTCGTCGTGTTAGACAGCTTCACTAGTTCCTCTCCCCGGCAGCAGGCTGCCATGGCCGAGCGCATGATCGGCATGTTCGTGCGGCACCTCAGGGGCAACGCGCCCGCCTGGGCCCGCTTCCTGCGGGGTCCCCCGGAGAACCTCCCGTGGAAGCTGATGATGGTGGGCGTCGTCACGTGCGGGGCGGCCGCGTGCGCCGTCCCGAGCGGCGTGGCCGCATGCGTTGCCGCCTCCCCGCCGGCGATTGGGGTGGAGCTGTTCAGTTATCCCTGCGCCTGGTTGGGGGCGGCTGTGCTAGCCTTTTTTCAGCGGCTTCTTCGTCGTTTGTGTGGCCTTCTGGGTCGCCGACGCCGCCCCTCGTCGTGGTCCGGCTGGCCATCTCATACTACTTGCCAGCTTGGTTCCACTTCTCATCGCGATCGGCCTCAGCGGATCCGAAAACGCGGAGCTCATCTTCGAAATTCTATTCGACGCCATCCAGCCTTGAGAAGCCAGCGTGCAGTGCAGGTACGCGGACGGCGGATCTACTTAATTATCTTCCACGTACGTATGTTCTAGACTTTGCTGGGACTTGGGAGCAGGCTTGCAGCCGTTTTCCTGAACAGATGTGCTTATCTCTTTGGAATTGATATAAATAACAGTGCGGCATGCATGGAGCCAGGCATGAATATGAACCTCTGTGTATTGGATTTCAGTTAATTTCCAGCAGTTGTATGATGGAGTTTTATTTTGAATTTAATCTACCGCTACTTTGAATATGTAATGATGCCGTTGATTATATATCCATCTCCCCGTTTGATTTGATTGGGAATTGGGATGGGTTATGCTCGATAGCTGTGGATCTCCGGCCGCCACGGCGGAGATAAGCTTGGGAACATGCGCGGCGAGGAATGGTAAGCAGGTGAGTGGGACGGCGAGCGCAGTCGCCGCCAGCTGCGCGCGACCGACAGAAGCACACAGCAGCACGAGCACGCAATCGAGCAGTGCCGGGGTGTACGCGCAGTCGCCTGTTGAACGCGGTGGCCAGCAGCTGCAGGTAGATCGCGACGAGGGCGAGGAGCAGGATGGCGGCTTCGGCGGCCGGCGTGTACGCGCCGTGCCTGATGCCGTCCGTGGCGTGCGCGAGCGGGCCTGGATAGGTGGCGACGGCGGCCGGCGATCCAGGTGGCGACGGCGGCCGGCGTGTACGCGCCGTGCCTGATGCCGTCCGTGGCGTGCGCGAGCTGGCCTGGATAGGCGGCGACGGCGGCCGGCGTGTACGCGCCGTGCCTGATGCCGTCCGTGGCGTGCGCGAGCTGGCCTGGGTAGGCGGCGACGGTGGCCGGCGTGTACGCGCCGGGCCTGATGCCGTCCGTGGCGTGCGCGAGCGGCACGGCTTGCGCACGCGGTGGCGAGCAGCAGCAGGTAGTTCGCGACGAGGCCGAGCGAGGAGCAGCGTGCCGGCGTATGCCGGGTACGCACAAAGCGACGTGCAGCTAGCGAGGTTGAGGAGCAGTAGCAGCAGCAGCAGTACGCACAATGGCAAGCAAGCGGAAGTGATTATCAGGGGAGCAGTAGCAGCAACAAGCAGCTAATAAGGTCGCCTACCATGGAGAGGCGGTCGTGGAGGTCACCGCTGTGTAGGTAGCCATAGATGAGGAGTTTCTCCTGCCTAGCTAGCGTAGCAGAAGGCTCTGAGCGGGACGAGCTGTGCGGGTGGATGGGATGGAACTCGTCGCGCGCGCAGGGCGGGTACGGTGGGTTTGGCGTCGCGCAGCCGCTTTCACTGTGACCATGCGGCCGTCGCCCAGCACGGTGCCCAGGCTGCTCCGCCGACCATCTCCCCGTCCCCGGATGCGCATGCATGCGATGCGCAGCAGCTAGCAGCTCCTCCAGCTGGAACCTGCTCGCCCGCTAGCTAGCTGCCCCTACAGGTGCGAGGTCAGCGGCGCGCCGGGGCTGCCATCGCTGCCTCGCCGTCGTCATCCTCCCCGGCCTCGCCGCCGTCCGCACTGAAGAACACCAGCTAGAACGGGAGCACATACTGGAGCTAGAACGGGAGTGACACATTTGCGCCAGTCAGTCAGTCAGTCAGTCCTGCTCCAGTAAACTGTAGTGTAGTACTGCACGGAGGTCTCCTTCCGCCAGTCCACCTGAATGGCCAGACACGGCTGCACGCCTGCTGCATCCCTCCCTCCCAACTCCCAAAAGCTTCCGGACCTGCTGCGCCGCAAGGGACAAGGGTCACATGAATGCACAATGCGGGAAGCAGGATGATTGAGCCAATTAATGTCATGCAACAGCATGCAGGAGGTCGAGGCGATTGCGAACAAAAAGATAGATTCGGCGCGCCACCATCAGTTCTTTCAGGAAAGGACGGGCCGCTGGCTGCTGCCGCGAGTGCAACCACCACAGATACTACAGCTGTACCCAGATGAGAGGCACCAAAAAAAAAAAAAGAGTGGGCAACCACCAACACTGGTCCTGCAGCGCTGCTCGCCCTCAAGCTTCCCAGGACGCGTACGTGCGCCGCTGGCCGGACCGTGCTGCACGAGCCACTGCGTGCCCATGCGCGACCTGCCCCCGGCCCGGCCGGGGCGCCCTACTACTCGATCGAACGGGAGCGAGCGAGAGAGAGGGCAGTAGTGAGTGACACGTGCGACAAGGCCAAATTAAAAGCACCAAATAAAGATCTATATGCCGTAAATATAAAAAGAAAGGTTATATGCTGGGGCCAAATCTCACGAGCAGCACGGTGGACTACTACGACGTACGGGAGAAGGAACCAGTAGCTATCAGGAACGAGCTTGGAGATGCATATGCATGTAACCTACGAGTAGCAACTAACTAGCAGGAACGAGGAGATGGAAAGCCCTTTGCGTATTCAATTTCATCCAAGGCTAAGTCCAAACATCATACTACACACACACACACACTTTTGCAGCCTGCAGTTGGTACGTACGGTCTAGACTGTAGACTACTCTTGATTTAGCTCGATCGATGTGATTCGTTCGATCGGTTAGTGGTTTTCACTGTTCACATGCATGGGCAGCTCGTCCTCGCTGATGGGCACGTGTGTTTTCAAGCACTCCCCTTGAGACAAGTGCAGCGTACGTTTTCGAAAACACGCATGATGAGCAGTCAGACTCACACCAGTCAGTCGCGGTACCGCGATTACGCGAGAGCAGGTCCGGCAGGCCATGCCCATCCATCGACCGCCGGATCGCGGCCAGGGTGCATGTGGGGAATACCCAATTGGCGGACCAAAAGGTGTGCCAAATAAAACTTCGCCGGCCGGTCTGAATCATATGTAGTACAGTCTTTTAGATAAAGACGTACTCCCTCCATCCGTTTATTGGAGTCATCTTAGGGTCATGCGCAGTGACCAAGCAGGAATGGCACATACAGACAGTTGAATTAATTCCACCAGTGAGAGGAGCCGCATGCAAATTGTTGTATTAATTTGGCCAGTGAGAGGAGCTGCATGTGCTTGGGACGATGTGCAAATTGTGGTCTCTGGCTTTGATGACTCCGACTCTTGGAGAAATTTTTTTCGGTAAGATGACTCCGATAAATGGATAGAGAGAGTAATAAAAGGTCAAAAGTGCTGGTGGAAGGGTCTGAATCATATGTGGTGGAAGGGTTCATAAAAGATACCCCAGGGTGAACCGAATTAATATATAACGTAAAAGTGCTAGCAGCACCAAGTGCGCATGAACTGATGAACAGCAAAGAAAAAACGCACTAACATGATTGAGCACCTACAGTACTTCTGCAAGCTTTTCATCACCTATACTCCTAGCTAGTAGTGCACTACTAGCAGTCTACTAGTCTCAGTATTCGCCATAGCCTCTGGCCATTCTTCAACTGCATGCAGTCTCCAGTCAGCACTCACTCCAGGCAACCAGGCCTGCTGCATGTCTGTCTACATCAATTTGTTCAAAGGAAAATACCCCCTCACCTATTACAACTCGACCACATTACTCCCAACCTATAAAACTAGATATTAAACCCCTCACCTTTACAAAACCATTCAAATAACCTCCTATAGTGGTTTTACTAGTGATATTGCTACAGTGGCACGCTGAGCGGAGTTGGACTTTGATGCTGACGTGGACTTTGACTGCTTCTTCCTTCTGTTGCGTCTCCTTCAGCCTCTCGCTCCTCTCTAAACTGAACTAAAAACAGTCCCGCCTGCATCGTCTCTTACAGTCTCCTTCAGACTGCTGCTGACTCAGCTTGGTGAATCTGGTTCTACCTCAACAACAACAACAGGATCTGCAAATGGATTTTCAACTAAAGTCCATGGAAGAACGCGCGCGTACGGATGAAGATGAAGGGCGGTGGTGGCTGCATGTGTTTGGGGCACCCTCATGCGCCTGTTTTTCCGGACGTGCGACTCAGCTTGCGACCTACATGCGCGGCATGTCCAGGTGCACGCGGCAGCGGCGACCGGCGGTGCCCTCCTGTTCGTCCGCAGCTGTAGGCATCATGGGGTGCATCTTCAACGGCTACGACATCGCCTCCCTTCGTCTCTATGTCAGCTCCAACAATGCCGGATGCCGCTAGCCATGTCGGCTACATGCCGCGCTGTCTCCGTCCGTGCCCAACAGCAGGCCTCGCCTTGGACATAGATTTCTTCCCAGTGGTGTGAAGGTGTCACCCGCTCTCTCCGTCCTCGTCGGCTCCAAAGAGCTCGCGATTACTCATGCCGTCATGCTGGAACTCAGCCCTGGTTCGACATGGACCGGGTTGGACAGGCCAGGCCCATGCGAGATCCCAAAAAATAATTAATAAAAAAGATTAATTAGTTAATTAGGAACTGTTTAAGATCCATGTTACTTTTAAAAAAGAGGAGTATTGTGGAGCAGTTCTCTCGCAAATAATCAAACATCTTTTGCAAAGGTACAACAGATGAAGAAAAGACGGGCATCATTTTCATTAATTTGATTTGAAAGTGTCACATTGATTAATCTTGTTCTTTCCCGTATTTTTATTGCTCTTACTAATCTCCGGATGACAGCCTTCATGCATGGGGATAGGGTCGTGTGTTTCCATACTATGTTAAGTATCTGCAATGGCTTGTGCTGAGACGCTTCTGGTGCCTTACAACATTGGACTGACTGAAGATTATTGATGCGGTGGGCAAAGTCATTGGTAAAGATAGTAGTTATGAGAGGCATGTTCCAAGATTTAGTGTTAGGGACCCAAAGATCATACATCATACACTATGTTAGGGAGCGAAGGTTGAGAGACATGAAGCTTAAGTTCTGATGACCAAACGCTAGAGTTGCCTTATTAGTGGATTTCAATGATGCATTTCTGATGAAGGTTTTCCTTGCTTTAGAATAGACGCCCAGAAAATAGATTTGAGGAGTTTTGAGGGAAGTATTTTAGATTTGAGGATAGCCATGAGGTATGGGTTTTTGTCGGTGGCAATTTTCCATGCTGCATGCAGTATAGACTAATTCCGAGCCCACCGTTGTTGACTAAGGAGTATAGTGAACTTTATTGATACAAAAATGCCATAGAAAACACAGCAACCTTTAAAACCTGTCGTTTGGATCCATTGCAATAGGCTGAAATGGAATCAGTTTGGTAAGTAGGCCTGTTTGTGTTTGGCTGGCCCATGAACTGCAAAGCCGAGATTCCAGGCCTTTTTCTAAGGCCTCGGAGGCCGAGACCGCGGCCCCTAGACCTGCCGGCCTGCCCACCCTAGACCTGCCGGCCTGCCCACTCCTGTATTAACACACCAGCATCGCCTGGGTGATGATGGATGCCGCCGCGGAGCGACGCCGGCCGTGGTCCAGAGGAGAAGGGAAATGGCGGCGGGGGTGATGCTGCGGTCCAGACGGGGGAAGAGCATGGATGCGGCCGGTAGAAGCGTTCCTTGCTCCGAGGTGCTGTCCCGCACTAGCGCTCCTCCCATGCGCGCGAATAGATCAAGTGCCCCGGAATACATCTCGTGCCTATTCCGCTTCCCACGCGAGTGGCGAAGATCTCGCCGCCATCTCTTCGACTTTACCTGGCGCGAGGGAAAGGAAGAACGGCCCACCAAGTTTTTCTTCCGTCCCAGCCGTCATGAAGGTCGCGCCGTCTCCTCATCGACTTGATCTTGCGCGAGGACGGTTAGCGCCGCCGCCTCCCTTCGAGCAGGCCGTCCATCATTAGGTACTCGCTTGCTGGATACGATGGCCGGCTAGTTGTAGAGGAAGGCCGGCCTAATCGAACGTTGACAAAGCCGCAAAGAAATTTGTGAAAGTCCAGGTGATGCAACGCCGACCCCCGGCGATGCAACAACGACCGGTGGGAAGAACGTCGCGTGATGAAGACACCGCGGGAAGAACGTTGTGTTCGCTCGCGAAGAAGAGACCGCGGGCGCCACGGAGAAGAAGGACCGTTGCAAGCCCCGATCAATTTGGAGCCGTGGGGCCTACCTTTTCAAATTTACCAAGTGGGGATACTAATATGTTGGAGTTGTTTCTTTTTTCATTTGCCAAATAATTTACCAAGTTGCTAAACCATAAGATATAGCAAGTGAGTTTTACAAAACTCTTGGAGATGCTCTTAATGATGTTCAAGTTTGTGGACTATAGAAAGTATCGACATCTGTTTTTCTAAAGCTATATATAAAGCTATAGCGCAGCTATAGTAAAAATATGACATATAGCGATTATTAAGAAAATCCATTAAAAATACAAGAATCTATACCTATTTATAAAGAGACAAAATTTCTTCCTATTTTTGGGTCCGGCTCTCTTCTAACTAACTCTTCTTTCAAGAAGAATGAAATAAAACCACCACCACTTACTTAGTTTGGAATTGCATCACTTACTTAGTTTGGAATTGCAAAATCTTATTGATAACTAGCGTTCTATCTTTTTAAGCTTTCTTACATAATACAAAGACAATATCTACCTAATAAACCGAAGCCGATCTCTCCTCGATTTTCCATATGGTACAAATTCTATACTGCAGATGGTATTTTTTATGGACCTTAATATTTAATTAAAACATGATTGAAATAAACCCACGTATTATGGCCCATGACAGGACAAAGTCCAATTTAAATCTCTATCTCTACCTTAATAGTTAAAAGACAAAATTTAACCATGTGATTAGAATAGCTCTATCACGTGGGGTCAATGTACGAGTCTAGATCATGCATGCTAAGGGAGAGTCCGTCTCTCACACATACGTAACTTTTTTTCTCCAAAATTTCTAGGACTACCTTTAATATTCCGTGTTATCCTGCTTCATTATATTCTAATTCACAAAAAAAACTCTATTATACTTTTTTTTACTGATTTTGGAAGCTAATAGACCACATTATCCGACTCCATCTCTTTTTCCAATTTTTTAGCAGCTAATGGGAGCCAATATTGTTTGCCGTCCTTTTGCTTTTTTCCATTATGTTTTAATCTTTTTTTTTCCAAAGCAGACTCCGGTCTTGGCTACTTCCATCTTCTTCTTACAATTTTGTTCCTTCTTTTATTGTTGTGTTTTTAATCTTCTGATTCAGAGTGGTGCAAAAAATGAAGAACAAATATTATTTTCAAAAATAAAGAATAAATATGGCATTGTTAGGTTTTAAGTCTTTAGCCCTTCCATAAAAAAAAAATTACCACTAAGTTATTTATGAATTTCTTAGTTGATTAGGAACAAAACTTCTCATATAGATCTTGATTCAACCAATGGTCCAACTAATCAAACAGAAAACTAAAAACTTATGATGTTTTTTGTCTAGACAAACAAGTTTGTCTTTATACTGCACCAGCGCAATCCTGAACCAGAGCTATCATGTAAAAAATTGAGACAACTATCCCATTATAATCACCAGTACAAAGACCAGTTCTTGTCATGTTAATAGAAAACTTTTTGCGGACTTGATGACATTAAAAGTACAAATTTTATGTTTTTTCCAAAGGAAGTCACAAAACTTGGTCTTCAATCTCATGAACTCATGGATAGCATAAAAGTTAAAGTTATGAATTAATTTGATAACCATCATAAAATAATGCAAATAGAACATTAATTAATAAGTTATTGCCCTTAAATTTATAGAAAAATATAATACAAAATAGATATGTAACATTTTAAGTCTTGATAGGTTTTTACTCCCCGTTGCAACGCACGGGCATGTGTGCTAGTTGATTTATAAAAACATAATAGTCATGGAATTTGATGAACACAAATAAGTTTCCAAGGTTTTAGGGGTCTAGGAAACATTATTTCATATGGACTTATAGCACGGTTCGTGAAACTCAGGTGTTCAATTTTCTAAAAGACCAACGCAACATCAAAAGATAAGTAGATAATAACTAAATTAATTATGTACCATATATATTAATATTTTCTTTTACATATTTGGTTAAATTTGATTATATTCAACTTTTTGGAGAGTGGGAGTGACATATAAAAAGAGACCGGAGGAAGTAGGCCACACATATATATGAGGATGGATATAGGCCTAGATTCGTTCGTTTTGGTAGTCTTCTTCTGAAGAAAAAAAAACTAGATTACCAACAGTATTAAAGGAGTTACTTTACATACGTTACCTTTTAGGGGATGAGGAAGAATGTGGGAAATGTAATCTGTTGGAGTTGCTTTGTTAATTTATATATAGTAGTAATAGTAATTATTAAAGGCTGGTGTGGTGAGAGAGCTTGAGATGACAGAAGGAAATTAAAGCGGTAAACAACGTCACATGGGTTGGTTTGGTAAAACAGCTGTCGCCCGCAAGGCCCATAGTATGTAAATGGAACACAGTGGAATGACAAATGAACGAGCAGTTTTTTCATTGATCTTTGATATATATATATACACCCATACGGACGCCATGAAATCATGCACACAGGCAACCGCTCCATGGTGCCGACGGTTTGAGAACGAGAGAACGAAGGGAGCGGGAGCAGTTCCCGCCTGGGAACGTTTACAGATGAGATCAACTTCTCTGTAATTGTAACAGTTGCCACCTACTGTACGTCGTATGCCAACGGGCGAAGACGTCGTGAACTAGTAGATAATAAAGTTCAAATAAATCCGGATTATTAAGAACACATGCGTGCATGCATGATGGTTAGTCGAGTTTGGACTTTAATTTGGAGCACACACGCCACCATGTATAATTAATAAAAACACTGAAGGCCGGGCCATGTAGATCACAGATAGCTGACACTGACGACGACGCGCAGCTGGGCAGGATCGGACGCCCGACACGACTTCAGCGTCAAAGTCGTCTATGTACAAACTTCTCGCATGACCGAAAAGGTCGTCACGCAAACAAGAAAAAAGGTTGGAAAAGCTTGCCGCGCGCCTTTCCCGGGAAAATCAGTGTGTGAACCGCGACGCATCCAGGCGTGGCGCGGCGCAGCACTTGTGTACACAATGCTCAAGCTAGATCGCGATATACTGGTACGTTGTATTAATAATTAATTAATCCGATGACGGTGACTAATCACTACTGGAAAGCCGAATTTCCCTGACGGTGCACTTACCATCAGGGAAAATGAAAAAACCGTCAAGAAAATTTAAAATCAATTACCCTGACGGTGAACCGCCAGGGAATAACCGTCAGGGCTGGCTCCACAGGGTAAATAGATATTTCTTGACGGTTAACCGTCAGAGAAATAGGTTTTAAATTTCTTGACGGTTGAAAACCTACAGGGAAATTGTAAAACCGTCAGGAAAATCATATTTACTTTGTCGGT
The DNA here is from genome assembly GCA_015844335.1 of Chrysopogon serrulatus. Classification (NCBI taxonomy): domain Eukaryota; kingdom Viridiplantae; phylum Streptophyta; class Magnoliopsida; order Poales; family Poaceae; genus Chrysopogon; species Chrysopogon serrulatus. The sequence continues at coordinate 31,978 of JADLZL010003091.1, read as the reverse complement.
TAAAACCGTCAAAAAATGTGGACTACCGACAGAGAAAATAATTTCCTTGACGGTATAAAACCGACAGGATATAAGGGGCATTTACCCTGACGGTCAGCAAACCGTCAAAAAAATTACATTTTCTCTGTCGGTGTTCGTTGTTTACCCTGACGGTCAGCAAACCGTCAAAAAATACAATTTCCCTGTTTGTGCTTGTATTTCCTGTCATCTTATAGCCGTCAAGGAAATATATTTTCTGGCCTTTTCCATATAATTTAAAGCAAATTTATAATTAATATAATATACACAGAACCGTGAAGATATAGCAAGATAAATACAATACACCACCATATATGTAGATAGATAGATTAGTCTAGCATAAATCCATCACGTACATAGATGTCTTTTGCATCAACATTGATAAATACATGAGATGTTCAAATAATTAATACCCATCTACCACTAATTACTAGCTGAAGGTCTGTACCAACCTAAGTGTATGTAGAGGCAAACACTTCAAAAGTGTAGGAGCTAAAGGTTAGTACTAGCTCAATATCTACACCACTAATTAGCTGAAGGTAAGTACCAACCTAAGTGTATGCTACAAAGCCATTCATTCAGTCTTCAGTGAGACCAGCACCAGCACTTGCACATGTGGCTTCATTATGATAGTTCCTGGTTTCCAATGTAACTCTACTTCCACCATGGAGTCCCTCATTTGCTCCAACATCGTCGTTAGTCGATTTGGAACCCACAAGAGATGATCCAGTCACCGACTGCATGTGAATAAGTTCAAGATTATTAGTCACCGGCTGCAATACAGTACATGTTTATACTATTACTATATTTATGACCTGGAAGAAAACACATAATATCTAACTCATAGCTCAAAAAAAAAGGTGTTTTCTGAAAAAAAAAAGGGTGAGCCATCTGTATTTGTATCACAGTCCAGAATCTATTCAGCTAACAGAAACTGTGTTGCTCTATTTGAATAACATACTAATTCTTCCCAGTTCTTCAAAACCGAAACAGTGTGAATGTCTTCCTTACCACGAGATATGAACATTGGCCAGTTTGCCTTACTCTAATGACCTACATCACTAGTAACAGATTTAGGTGCACTAGAAGCTAACTCAAAAGATGTTATCTGTTACAGATTTACCAAATTACTATCAACTAGTCTGCATTGTTGAGGATGATTGAATATGCTAAGACTGACATAGCAGAGCAGTTAGTAGCTGTACTTTTTTTTTGGTTGCTTATGTGGTCTGATGCTGTGATGTGCCCATGGTTTACTTCTTTCAGCCACCAAGATCACTCCAGAAAAGTTGGGCCCTGAGCTAATGATTGTCTTCTGGTTTTCATTATTTCCTAGATTGGGCAGGAATTGTCTGCATGCCATTTCATTAATGAGAAGAAAAAACAATATGTGCAACAACCATACAGCAAAAGGAGTAATAATTCAGCAAAAGCCCACAAGACATATATCTGAGGGCAACAGCAGTAATAATTCAACTCAAGCTAGATATCAGATGCATACTGCAGCCGCAATTAGGTGCTGGACAAACATACATGCAAGAAAGAACTAATTCTAAGAACTGCAGCTACAATTGAAGAAAATATTGAACTGACAAGCTAAAAACATAGGCAAAAATCGAAGGAAGGAACACCCTGTGTAGGAAGGAACACGTACAGAGAAACGAGTGACCATTCTTACCATTTGCTAACAGGAAGTCAACGCAAAAATCAATGAGGAGTTCCTGGAGCCTGCAAGGAACGGAGGCATAGGCACATAGTTGATAAGCATGGCTGCAGCCCTCCAAAATATTTAATGTGATTAAAGTGCACTAGGTGGTGGACAGGTGCTAACAGCAACTAGTACTCCTCGTCAAAGCATACGGCATAAATATGGAACCAATGCATATATATGGAACCTGTCCTATATACTCAAGCAACAAAGCAAGCAACCCAAACCTTGAACTACAGTTTTCATCACTGATATCCACACACTATCCTGCAGTGTCGGCAGTTCGGAGCTGGATCGGCAAGAACCAGCAAACCTACTGCCACATGCTCCACTAGGATTCCAAATAATGTGGGGTGCTGAGGACCTGCACAGCACAGATCGAGCGAACACAGAGGGTGCACCTGATTAAGCCCGTCGTCCTCGTTGCCCTCGCATCTGGTCCTCCTATCCGGGTGCCATCGATGCCTACATCAGTACATCCACCATCCAGCGCTGGGATGTTCCACATCAAATCGATTAGATCCACAGCATCAGGGGCACGGAGGAGAAGCAGGCGGCCTGAGACTCACACATCCACAACGAGGTGAGCGTCGTAGGAGACGGACGAGGTGCGCCGACGCCGGATCTCCCAAGGGAGCCACCTCCTCCATAGTCAGCTCCCCGCAGCCTTCGTGCTGCCCGTACACAGCTCCTGCTCGCTGCCGTGCTCAGCTGCGGCGCGGCGGCCTTCAGTACTCCGCCCGCCGCCACGCAGGCCCACAGCTCCGTGCCACCGCCGCTAGTCCGGCGCTAACCCTAGAAGAAACAACACGCGCGCTTCGTACTGGGGACAGCGCGGTGCCCTAATCAGCTACCCTGCTCCGCCCGCCGCAAGGGCCAAGGGGGCAGATGTGCACGCGGGGGAGAAGAAAGACTCGGGCGGAGGAGATAGGGTTTCGGCCGGTGGTGGAGCTGGTTTTGCTGGAGGGGGCGACGAACTTCGGCCGTTGGATTCAGATCAATGGCTCTGATCAGCCACAGCCTTAACAGGCCTGCGGGTTTCAGTGGCCCAAAAGCGATGGTGCGGCCCAAACCTGGGTTAGGACACTGAAAAGCCCAACAAATTAAAAATTTTAATTTCAAAATATGAAACTTCAAATTAAATTTTAGATACTAAATGAACTCATGTGAAAAAAGTTGGAAAAAACAAATTTGTATAACGCACTGAGATCTATCACTTTTATTTTAGTCATTTCTTCATCGGATACTGTTTAATCAGTTCAAAATATGAATTTCTAAAATGACAACTTCAAATAAGACTTTGAAATAGCAAATGATTCCAAATTGAAAAAGTCATCGCCAACAAAGTTGTATAATTCATCAAGGCTTAAAACTTTTCTTTTGGTTATTTCTTAGTACTCAAAATTTTTTTCTTTTGAGGTCATTTAGTGGCACATTTGACCATGTTTCTCCAAGTCAAATCTTGGATTTAAAAAAAATGACACTTAGACTCTAACATTTGAAGCCCTAAAATGTGTCAAATAGATAAGTCACGAATACCAAGTTTGCTAAACTCATCAAGATCTACATTTGTTGTAATGGTCAATATTTCATTTGAAAAATTTTGAACGGTTCAAATTTTGAATTTTCAAATTTTAACAGACTACTGCACCGGTTTTGAAACCTTAGATGATCTCAACTCAAAAAGTCATGAATATAAAGATTGGTCCACTCATCAAGATCTACATTTGATATATAGGCCACTTTTGTATTTGACAAAGTGTTAGCAAAGTGTAGTTCTAAATCCATAAGTCCCACATATAGTTTCATAAAGTCTGTGTGAGATTCAAGATTTTATGACTAGTGTTTACCAACACTTTCTCAAATGCAAAAATAACCTATGTATCAAATATAGGTCTTGATGAGTTCTACAAACATGGTATTCAAAAGTTTTTTATTTGAGGCCATTTAGTGCCTTATTTGACCAAGTTTGACCAAGCCACATCTTGGATTTTTAAAACTTATGACTAGTGTTTACTAACACTTTCTCAAATACAGAAATAACTTATACATCAAATATAGATCTTGGTGAGTTGTACAATCTTGGTATTCAAAATTTTTTCATTTGAGGTCATTTAGTGCCTCGTTTGACTATGTTTGACCAAGTCAAATCTTAGATTTTAAAAAATAATACTTAGACTCTAGCATTTGGAGCCCTAAAATACCTCAAATAGAAAAGTTATGAATATCAAGTTTGCTAAACTTATCAAGGTCTATATTTGTTGTAATGGTCAACATTTCATTTGAAAAATTTTGAATGGTTCAAATTTTGAATTTTTAAATTTTGATAGCTACAGACCAGTTTTTGAAACCCTAGATGGTCTCAACTCGAAAAGTTATGAATACCAAGATTGGTCCACTCATCAAGATCTACATTTGATACATAGGCCATTTTTATATTTGACAAAGTATTAACAAAGTGTAGTTCTAAATCCACAAGTCTCACATATAGTTTCATAAAGTCTGTGTGAGATTCAATATTTTGTGACTAGTGTTTACTAACACTTTCTCAAATACAAAAATAACCTATATATTAAATATAGATCTTGGTGAGTTCTATAAACATGGTATTCAAAAGTTTTTCATTTGAGGCCATTTAGTGCCTCATTTGACCAAGTTTGACCAAGTCACATCTTGGATTTTTAAAACTTGTGACTAGTATTTACTAACACTTTCTCAATTACAGAAATGACTTATATATCAAATGTAGATTTTGGTGAGTTGTACAATCTTGGTATTCAAAATTTTTTCATTTGAGGTCATTTAGTGCCTTCTATTGATGTTTTTGAGTTCTAATATTTTCCTGTGTGTTTCCTCGGAAACCGTCAAGGTAATTATATTTACCCTGACGGTTTATGTAATAACCGTCAAAAAAAAACACAAAACCGTCAAGGTAATTATATTTACCCTGACGGTTTACGCAATTACCCTGACAGTTACATGCACTCACAGGTTAATTTGGAATTTCCCTGACGGTTATTTATTTTTCCTGTGTGTTTTTCTAAAACCGTCAAGGTAATTATATTTTCCCTGACGGTAATGCATTTTCCCTGAGTGTTTTATATAAACCGTCAAAAAATTCAATTTACCCTGCCGGTTTTCGCAATAACCGTCAAAAAAAATCAAAACCGTCAGGGTATTTCGACTTTCCAGTAGTGAATGAAGCTTCCGACGCACAGCCGTCCACGTCGGACCGTGCGTGCGTGCTTCCTTGTGCACCCGCAGCCGCCTGTCCTCCGCCCGTCTGCCGCTTCTGAAGGGCTTCCAGCGGCCGGCCGGGCGGCCACCTGCTATAAATTGCGACACAAATTTCCCCTCTCTATCCCACACACACACACACACAGCCAACCAGCAAGCAAGATAACTGCTACTCCTACGTACTATTCATCTGCAGGGGCGAATGGTTACTCTCATGAGCCACCAGTCTAGGCGGGACCAGCGGCAGGGCGACGCCGACGCCGACGAAGGCGCATCCGCCTTCGCGACCACCAGCTGGTTCCCCGCGGCACTGGGTGTTGCAGGCATCGTCACCGCTTCCACGGCAATCACCTGCTGCATGGTCGCCATTTCCCTGTCATCGTCGTCGTCCGACTCCGACTCCAGCCGCTGCTACCTCCTCGCGCTCTCGGCGGGGCTCTTCTACGCGGGGATCGCCGAGCTCGGCGCCGCCGTCTGGGTGATGGACGAACCCCGCGGCCGCGTCGTCGTCGCTACCGGGACCGGGAGGCGGCTCATGTACGCGTCCGTCGTCCCGCTGACGGCCGCCGTCGGTTTGGCGGTGGCCACGCTCTTCTTCTGGTGACGTACGTAAATATATATAAGTGGATGATGAGGGCGTACGCGTGCTCATTAATTTTCCATGCCGGAAGGAGGTGATCACGCACGTGTAGCTTTGTTCCACCACTTCCATTCGGCCGGGGTCGTGCATACGGTTGCGTCCAGCAGTCGTCGAGTCGATCGAGTTCAGTTGATTATTAATTATTACTAGTAGTATTAATTATTACTCTCTGTCGCATAGTATTTAACATAAGTGCTGTCGTGTCTGTACCTACTTACTACTGAAAATATATATAACTTCGTGCTGCGTTCTTTCAAGTTTCGACTGTACACGTACCTCTTTGAAAGTTTCAACTGTGCCGTGCCTTTCGAAGAAACAGACGTAGTACGGAGTACGTTGAGACTGCTTGACAGCTTACAACTCACGCACGTCTTCTTACAACTAATTTTATAGACGACCTTATATAAATAAATAAATAAATAAACACCAAATTTGATTTGATATCATATATACTAGGATGCATCCCTATTTAACTTGTTTGAAGGTTTTGTGAATTGTAATGCATCATTTCGCTCGTACACTACGCCCGCACCTTCAGACAAAATAGATGTTCAGAGATAACCATGAGTCCTCCAACGGACTCGATGTTTTATTTGTAAAAGGAAAATTCAAAGTGGTCTCTCGAGTTGGCAAAGGGTGTTACCGAGGTTTCTCCTTTTTTTTTTTTTTTCAAAATGCTAATTCTAGATCCATATGAACATGGTTTCAGGTGTTATTTAAGTCTAAATGGGTCTAAATCTGGTCTGGATGATGACATGGCACACTGGTGTGGCTCCTACCTATGGGGTCCACATGTTAGTTGGTTATATTTTTATTTTTAAATTTTTTTCTGATGTGGCATGCTGACTTTTTTTGAAGAATAATTTATAACTTCTTCATATTAGCTTGTACGAGGACAAACTTTATATCAAAATTATAGCCCTTGGCAGGATCTACAACTTTGTAGTTAAAATTTTTTTGAACTGAAACTGTTGAGGGCCCTAAAATACTGTTGTAAGTCTACAGATCTTGAAATTTAAAATTATCAAAAAATGTTGGAAATAAAAAGTTATAGTTCTTAATACGATCTACAACTTTGCAGTTGGAATATTTTTTGTTTGAACTTGTTTAGTATCCCAAATATGTGTTTTAAGTTTAAAGATTTCTAAATAAAAAATTTAGGATACATATTAGGGGTATTAAACAAGTTCAAATAAAAAAGTTCAACAACAAAGTTATATACCGTATTAAGAACTATAACTTTCATATAGACCATATCAATATTCGAGATTGTTTGATAATTTTAAGTTTTAAATTTCAAAATATGTAAACTTATAATAGTATTTTGGGACCTTAAAATGCTTCAATTTTAAAACTTGTCACCTACAATGTTTATATCCTGTTGAGTGCTAAAATTTTGATATAAAGTTTGTCCTCATACGAGCTAATATGAAAAAGTTATGAATTATTCTTTGAAAATGTCACTATACCACATCAGCAGAAAATTTAAAAAAAATAAAAATATAACCAACTGACATATGAGCTCCACATGTAGGAGCCACACTAGCATGCCACATTACCATCTAGACCGGGTTTAGACCCGTTTAGACTTAAATGACATCCGAAGCTAAGTTTGTGAACCTAGAATTGATATTTTGAAAGTAGAGGAACCTAGATGACATCCCCTATCAACTTGAGGGATAGCCCATAAATTTTGCTCTATTTGTAATTCAGAAGCACACCGTCTTACAACTAATTTTGGATCTTGTCCAGGAATGCAACTTGAACGTGTTTCATTCCGAGATTGTTTGACAATTTTAAAATTTTGAGAAGTACCAACATTTAAGAATTTAGAAGGACAATATCTAAAATATTGAAAATGACTTCAAATAAAAACTTTTATCAACCGCAAGTTGTACTGACCACTACAACTTTAGCATTGACTATATCAACATGAAAGGTTCTCTTAAAATATCTAAAATTTAAATTGCAAAATATAAGAAGTTAAGTATATATTTTGGGCTCTAAACAACTTTATATAATTTTTTATCAACTATACAAAGTTCTAGATCATATCAAGAACTACAACTTTGATCTAGACCATGTCAATATATATTCAAGACCATTTGGAGAATTCCAAATTTTGAATTTTAAAATCTAATAACTTAGAACAAAATTTTGATACTCATATCAAAGTTATCAAATTTGTTGGCAATAACTAATCATAGAGTTGGGCATCTTAATATGTCAGCTTATCTATATATAGATCTTTAATTTTGTATAAGACCCGTCACTGTTGATCAATAGTGCCGGGCCCACCCACAGCCACTAAAAAACATTGGCCACTGTTCATTGAATACTAACAGGTCTACTGTTCCCTAACGGTCCGATACTGTAGCAAATACCCGTTATTGTACATAACCGGGTACCATCTACGGTGCCACCCAATATTGTTCATCGTGCGTTACTGTTCATATACCCGTTACTGCGTTTTCTTGTGTTTTGCCCTGCTCTCTTCCCCACGCGAAGCGTGGCCCCTCCTCTAGTGACAAAATAAATTTACAGGTCTACGAAGCAAAACCACAGCGTTCTATTTTCTTTTCCACAAAGCGAAAAACGCACGTCTGTTGGGCCCTGCCCGAAGGCTGGAGGTGAGACTGGGCCGTGCCACCACATTGGACGCCTGATGTGGGTCATCTCATCCACTGCTTTGTCGCTCGACGACGCAAAAGCCCATCACGAGGGGCATGAGCGGATTGAGCAGGCTAGGTATGCACTAAAAAGTACAGTACTTTGTAGGTTTTGCTAAAAAAAATTAGAATGATAGTAAGACTAGTTGTTTTTTTACCAAATCTAAAACTATTCAGTACTTGTTTTTGACTGTTATTGTGCCCATTTCCTATGGCGTGTTGTGTTTGTTTTGTTTTGTTGACATCAAACCACCACGAAACACAACCATCTTTTCAATAATTGGTCAAAGCTAGGGGATGGGAAACAAAATCATCTTTGATTGATCGGAGATGCTACCTTTTGTCGGGCAATATGGATCATAATTAACTACGTGGTGTTCGATAAAGGTCACCCAGTGGTTTCTTTTTAGGGGATATTTTTAAGGGGATACACTAGCTACGATTTTGGACTGCTACGATTTTCGACTCTATTGCAATGCTCAGATGAAGGCCAGCGACGGATTATTGACGCTTGCAACCTACTGGAATTGAGAATCATGCAGTGTCTTGGACTTCACTTTTGAACATATAATAAGTAAATTTTGGGTGTGTTGCTGTAATAAGTTTGATTAATGCTTCTTTTTCTTAGAAGAAGGTTGAAGCCAGAAATTTTTCATTATCATAAAAAAAAGATAATTGGATACCCTTTGTTAATCAGAGAAACGTTGAATCATGATGTAGATATGAGCTGCTTAGCGCCGCGGCAGAAGCCAGAGAATGTTTATGTCAAAACTCTGTGGTACATGACGCATATGCTGATGAGTCTCTTAGGAATATGACCTTTACGTTTTCTCAGATAATGACCTTGCGCTCACGTACATGGCTGAGAATCTGAGATATTACAATCTATACAAAGGAGGGGAGCTTATATATGCACCTCAGGCTATCTGACCTTGCGCTTACGTTTTGTAGATAATGACCTTGCGCTCACCTACATGGCTGATATATTACAAAGCGAGGAGCTTAGGAAACCCAGATGTGGTCCCACCTTGATGACAATTCAAATTTCAGCATCGGCGAATTCACCTTCAAGGACCTGACGACCAATTTTATCTAGAGACTCCCGTTAGCTTCTAACTAGGAGACTTCACCCCCTCTGAGAAAATGATATTCGTAGCTAAAAATTATTATTATCTAAGGCTCCGGCCTCGCCTTCCGCCGTGCCGTGTCCCTAGCGGCGGGAACCCATTATAAATATATAAACCCTGCTTCTCCTGTTTGCAAACTGCCAGCATCAAGCTTTCTCCATATAGAAATACAACAGTCCGAAACAGGCCGTAGTTATTAGCAGATGGCACCGGGCATAGACGGCACCTGGAGGGAAGAGGATGCTCATCATGGTGTTGCTGCCGTGCCAAAGCTTTCACCAGGGCGGCCTAATCGGCCTCGCGGTAGCTTTCGCTGTCGTGCCAATGGCCGTGAGCGAGCCGCCCAGCGGGCTCGACGAGGAGACGTATTTCCTCGCTCTCTGGGGCGTTTTCGTTGCCGGAGTGGCACAGATCATTGCCGCCGTGTGGCTCTCCAATAACGAGCAGCCCCGCCGCCGTCGCCGTGCCGCGGCAACGGCGACCAAGCTCGTGTACGGCGCCTCCGTCGCAGGAATCGTCGTCACTGCCAGCCTCTCGGCTGCCTCGCTGTTGCTGCCGTGGTAAGTTGATGAGTTCGTAGCGGCGGCCTCGCTCGTTACCTTCATCTCGGAGGAGCCTTCTCCACTGAGCCGAGTGGGTTGTCGTCTCTTGTATGTGTCCGTGTCGTCGTCGGGTCAATAAGCAACATGCGTGCCAGCATGTGTGACGTTTCCTGTTAGTTTATACATTATGCTTCCTTATTATACATAATAGCGTGGTACGATGTTGGTATCTGTCGCGTCATCAAAAAAATAAAGAAGCTATATCATGCGTCTCAATTCTTCTTTTTTTTACTTGTCTCCCCAGGAAAAGAAAAGAATTCTTCACCCTATCACGTTGTTGTATTCTATGCTAAATGTACAGGAAAATACACTATCGATACATCAACTTGGCTTAAAATATCATCAAGTCGCTAAACTTTCAAAGTAGTATCTGGAGGTCTCTAAACTTGATAAAGAGTGTTATCTAGGTCCCTAAACTTTCAATGCAAACACCACAGGTCTCTAAACTTGGCAAAAGGTATCATCTGGGTCCCTAAACTTAGCAGAGAGTGTCATTTAGGTCTTAAGTCCTATAGATAATTCAGCACAGAATTTTTAAAAAGAAAATATAATTTTGAGATACTGTAGCTGCAATCTATAGAATATTTAAAAAATTATATCTTTTCAAACGATCTTGGATGAAAATTATTTTTATATGAAAATTATAGCTCTTGACAAGATCTACAATTTTTTAGTTTTAAGTTTTTTAATTTGAGATCATTAAGATACTCAAAAAATTAAATAAATTTTGAGCAGTATATTAATAATCACATACAAGCACTTGTCATTTTTGGAAAATCATATCTTTCTTATATGCTATTAAATTGAGATACTTTCTATATGAAAGTTGTAGCACTCGATTAGATCTATAATTTTCTAGTTTTGAGTTTTTAATTTAAGGTTGTTAAGATGCTTAAAAATTAAAAATCTAAAACCACTATGCATAAACCAAAATTGTTTTACCTCTTTTCATAAATAAACAGAATTAAACACGATTAATTTTTTCATGTATTTGTAGAACACTTAAAATCTTGAAAAATTCATACAATATGTACATCATCAAATTATGACTATGCTAAAATATCAGCTCAAAATAAAGTTCATAATAGTATGTTTAGCATAACTGAGTTATAGATTTATCTCCTGTCAAGCTTAATTGATATATTAAACTTTACTATTTTGAGTTGATATTTTTAGCATAGTCATGATTTCATGATGTAAGCATTCACTGATTTTTCCAAGATTTTTAGGGTCAAATTACATTAATAAATTAATCATGGTTAACTTTGTTTATTTATGAAGAGAAGTAAAATAGTAATTTTTAGTGTAAAACAATATTTTACTGTGTACTGCTCATTATGTACGGTCTTGAAGATTTTATGTTATAAGTTTGAGACACTTATATGATTTTATGTATAGTTTATAAAAGTATTTTGTTGGGCACGGTGTCCGCCAACTAATTTTTCAAGAACTAGAATGTCTTCTCGGCAAATCGTTTAAAAATAAGTTTCTGCTAGTAAAGAGTCATCACTTAACATGTTCAACAACAAAGTTTCCCTAAATGAAATGTAGCATTAAGAAGTACTCCCTCCGTCCCAAATTATAAGACGTTTGACTTTTTTAGCTCTAAGTTTGACCATTCGTTTTATTCAAAAAAATTTTGTATAATATCATATTTTTTGTTGTGGCTTGCTTTATCAATAGAAGTTCTTCAAAATAACTTAAATTTAGCCATATTTGCACAAATTTTTTGAATAAGACGAATAGTCAAACTTGGGATAAAAAAGTCAAACGTCTTATAATTTGAGACGAAGGGAGTAGATGCAAATGCAAGCTCAAAAACAAAAATGTCGCAAGCGCAAAAAGAAAAGCGTAAAACCAGAGCAAATGCAGGACAGAAAACAAAGTAAGTCCTAAGAGTGGCGCGTTGGGCCATTCGTTTGGGCTGGGCCTGTTTGCCTCTAAGCCTCTTGGCCCACGAGCGACGGCACAGGCAACGGGAAAAAAAAGAAAAAAGTCTACTTTTGCTTCCTCAACTTTCGCGAAAGTCTAATTTTTCTCCCTGAACTCTAAAACCGGATAAACAGCCTCCCTTAACTTTTCAAACCATACGTTTTTCCTCCCTGGAGTGGTTTTGTCTTTTTTTTTAATTTATTTCGGATAAATTTTTAAAAAATCATAGTAAATCATAAAATAGAAAATCTAATTTTGTTGGACTCCATATAAGTACATCTACATAGTAAATATAAAACATGGTATGCTTTAATACAAAATTTTTGCTAGTCTTTTTCTTTTTTATTTATTATGGCCAAATTTTTGAAAAATCATAATAAAACATAGAAAAATCAAAAAATGGAAAATCTAATTTCCTTAGACTCTACATGAGTATATCTACAAATGAACATATAATATGGTATATTTTAATATACAATTGTTGCTGTAGATTTCGATCTATGCTTTTCTGTAATTAATTAAAATAATTTATAAATGTAGCTTTTATAACTATTTTGTTGGATTAAAGCATACCATATTATATATTCACTGTATAGACCTACTTATGTGGAGCCCAACAAAATTGAATTTTCTATTTTATAATTTTTCTATGATTTACTATGATTTTTCAAAGATTCAACCAAATAAATAAAAAAAGAAAATACTGGCAAAAACTTTAAACTAAAGCATACCATATTATATATTTACTATATAGATCTGCTCATATGGAGTCTAGCAAAATTAGATTTTTTATTTTATAATTTTTTATAATTTATTATGATTTTTTAAAAATTTAGCTAAAATAAATAAAAAAGAAAAGGACAAAACCACCATTACTGTAGCAAAACCACCGTCAAAACCACTTTCTGGGAGGAAAAGTGTATGGTTTGAAAAGTTAAAACCACCGTCAAAACCACTTCTAGGAGGAAAAGTGTATGGTTTGAAAAGTTAAGGGAGGCTGTTTATCTGGTTTTGGAGTTTAGGGAGGAAAAGTAGACTTTTACAAAAATTAAGGGAGCAAAAAGTAGACTTTTTCCAAAAAAAAAAAAGGGCAACGAACAAGCACACAGGTCTGGGTGGACAGTTTTTTTTTTTCAATTTTTTTGGGGGCACGGAATGTTTAATTTCCCCGTAGAACCAAAAAAAAAAAGGTCTAGGCGGTAGAAAGATCCCAGATCCGTTAGTGTTGTGTCAGATGGAATAAGACACAAGACTCAACTTTAAGATAAGTGCACGGAAATTCTAGAATTGTTTTTCTAGCTTATTATCCAGCTAGCGAGCATACATAGGCCTTGTTTAGTTCCATGCAAGTTTCACTGAAAGTTGCAAGTTTTTTTCCATCAATTTCTACCCGTATATATGGAATTAAATGTTAGTGAAAAAAAATAACTAATTACACAGTTTTTGTTGTAAATCACGAAATCCTAGTTGGGCCACGATTGGACAATATTTACCAAATACAAACGAAATGCCTGTTTTCCATCTAAACAAGGCCATAGAAGGTTATCGAATGGTTAATATTTTGCCTGTTTGTGGAAATATATAAGCAAAATCGAAGGATCACTCGACTCGCTTGCATGTCGAGAAAAATGTGCAAGTGTATATACATTTTCTACTCATCTTTCCTACATTAGTGCTGCTTTATTTATGTGCTAGTGCTTTTTTCTTTTGAAACAAAGTTTATGTACTCCTGCTATTAGCGCACTGGATACATTTTCTACTCATCTTCCCAACAAGAAACATATTGGAGAGGGTGTTTTGGGCTTTTGGCAACAAAGCATGTCTGGTTCCAACCCTGGAACCAAACTGCCTGGGCAAGAAGGTTCCTGGAACCTGCCTGCGACCCAGTTGGAACTGAGATTAACATTTTTCATTTCCTAAGGTCCCTTAATTTCCTAAGGTCCCTCAAAACCACAACCATTGATGCAATTGTTCTTCATATGAACTGGCGTAACAGCCAAATTGGCCCTTGAAGTTTTATTGAAAAATCAAATTGGCCCTCAACTATCAAAAGGGCCAATTTGGCCTCTGAACTTTTAATTTCGGTTCAATCTCATCCTCCGCCCAACGCCGTTAGCTCACTCCATTAGCATAGTAACTTTTGATATTTTTCTATAGTACTGATATTTGTTTATTTCATAACTAATTATTGGTGCATGCTAAATTCATGAAAATTTTTGTGTAGCCTCTTCATGATGTACTCTACCTAGAAAAAAATATGAAACATAGAAAATAAATAGTTTTTTATGTTTTAAAATTACCTTATTTAATTAATAAATGCAACTTCTATAATTTTTGCAGGTCAAAATAAATATCCAAAAATTATAAAAATTGATTTGTAGTCTGCTTTATAATGATATCACCTATATAGAAGGGGATTAGGATAAAACTTAAAACTCAAAACTCAAAATTAATTAAAAAGTCAGATAAAATGTCTTTGATCTAAAAGAATATTTCTTTTTCTTGAATCCTAGAATGTTAGAATACTTATTTTTTTTTTCATGAACTTATGGGCGGAATTTTTCTTGTGAAACTAAAACATCTTAACATCGTTCTTCTTGTAAACGCCATTTTAGAAGCTGAAACTATTTTCTTCCAAACCCAGAGCATTTTTCTCATGAACTTCAACTCTATTATGCACAAAAACTATAAAATGCCCCACCTTGAGCTTTGGCTGCACACAAATACAGCTCAATCCTTTGTGGTTTGGAAGGAATTGATATGTATTTTACTTCAAATTCTACCTCAATTTATCTCAAACCATATGGATTAAAGTGTATTTAGGTGCAGCCAAATAATTATTTTAAATAAAAATATTATGATGAAGAAACGTAATGGTGTTAATTCAAAATTTAATTTGAATGATTGGTTTGTTGTAAACTAAAGACTTTCGTATATATTTCATTCACGGCTTTGAATGTTGAAACAGTGGTGTCAATATGGTACTGTACCAACTGTCACATGGGCCAGCTCCTGGTTTTCATTGGACATTAGTTTGATTAAATATTTACAATGAGTTTGACCTTTGTGACTTTGTCTGTGGGCACACAGAAACAGTAGTAGTTGCGTTCAAAAGAAAAAAACAGAAACAGTACTAGAGACTCCAGCAGCTGCAGGATATGCCTCATCCCCTGTACTAGCTGTACAGTACGGAGTATGCCTGTATCTATATCCATCCGCAGCTTGCCGACATCAAGGATCTCGAGCGTGCTCTCTGGGCTCTCTTTCGTATTCACCCCGATGGTCGAGAGTGTCCTTATCCGCGCAGCTTCGAACCGCCATGGCAGCGGATATTTGCGGACGTGGACGGCGGCGGCGACTCCGGCGGCCGGCCTTGCTGGGTCGGGCCGGGAGCCAGACGCCTGCGCTGCGTGGCCTTCGCTCGAGCGCCGTGCGCCGTGTGGGACAGCCGCAGGGCCCCACGCGCGGGCGGGGGCATGTCGCACACCTGCCCCGTCCACCTCAGCGCGCCCATCGGCCCAGCCAATGGGTCAAACCGCCTCCGCGCCGCGTTTTCCCAATCTGGAAATTTACCAAGAGACGCGAGCGGCGTGCGTGCCACGAACGGACACGGACAGAACCATCTCCCGCATCCCGAACCCCGTGCGGGGCGCCCGCCCGCCCGCCGCCACCGACCGAGCACCGGACCCCATCCCGACCTCCCCAGTGGCGGAGCTACAACCCGGCATACCCTGCAATTCCGGCGAACAAGCATGTACATATACGTATTTCTGGAAAAAAAAAAGGAAAGGAACGGTTACTTGAATGTCTAATAGCTAAACGTGGAGAGGTACCAGCGTCCAACGATCAGAGAAAGGCCCATGCGGCCCATTTATTCAGCGACGGGATCACGGGAAGTAGAGACGGCCAGACGGGAACGGCGCCGGCTTCTATCGACTATTGTGCCGCGCCGTAGTGCGCTTGATCAAGGCATCTATCTCCGTATGGTTCGACTTCGACGGTTCATTTTCGATCTTCACCGCTCGTCACTCGACAGCATACGCTAGATCGGAAAATCGTGAGCACGAGCATCTAGTCGTCCTCGTCCCAAGTTCCCTACGACCACACCACGCCCCGGCGAGCCCTAGACAGCCAGGCCACTCGGCCAGAGTGACCGCACTGGATTGGCACCGGCGGCGGAGGCTTACGCGGAATTCGTGATCGGAATTGAGGTGAGATTCAATCTTTGCTCATTGTGAGCTTTCCGTAAAAAATTCTTGTCTACTTTAATTTGCTATTTTGTAACTGCTAAAATATAAAATCATCTATCACGCAACGACGTTGAGGGTTTGTCCTATCAAGATTTATCTGTATACAGTAAACTGGATGCACATATCATGTGAGTATTCCATAATTGCATGTCCAAAATTCAATCGTGCAAACGTAATTTATGTAATTTATATTTAATTATTTGGCATTGTGTTCTTTGTAATATTTATGCAGTTATGAAGAGATGCGGGGACATCCCATCTCTTTTAATATTTTCTTTGATGATATGATAAAACATTTATATCTCTTCAAATTCGAAAACGTCGAATAAAAAAATAGTCAGAAAATAGCATTAGAACTTAGAAGTCTCTAGTACTCTTTATGCCTAAATTTCAATTATCGGTATGGTTTTTGAACTATTTATATTGTATTTAGTGGTTAGTTTCAACTTAATCCATACATTTAAGCTTTATTGTACTACTTTGTGCATATATGCCAAATCACATTTTTAATTTTGCAATTATTACCGAATTGTTAAAATGAATTTATCGAACTGTATATGAATTTTTTTACGCGGGCATACCCTAAGTTAAAATCCTAGATTCGCCACTGGACCTCCTCGCGCAGCAGGCCTTTTACCCGCAGCAGGCACAGCCTCCGGCTCCAGCAACCACTCACTCCCCTGCGCTGTTCTGTTCTGTTACTTTCCGTCCCAGGCGCGGCCCAGCGAGGGTGAGGCCGGCGGCGGCTACGAACTGGCGGGTGAGGGTGAGGCGGCGGCTGGGGCTGGAGCTGGAGCGGGCGGCAAGGCGATGGCGCGCCGCGGCCGCGTGGAGCTGCGGCGGATCGAGGACCGCGTCAGCCGCCAGGTGCGCTTCTCCAAGCGCCGCGCGGGGCTCTTCAAGAAGGCCTTCGAGCTCTCCCTCCTCTGCGACGCCGAGGTCGGCCTCATCGTCTTCTCCCCCGCCGGCAAGCTCTACGAGTACGCCTCCGCCAGGTAATCAATTCCCCTCTCCAATTCCCCCTCCCTCCCTGGCTCCCCATATTATTGTTAGCTATACTGTACTTGCTCAAGAGCGGCCGGGACGATGGATCGACACGAGCAGTTCGTCGGCCTCGATCCATCCCGTTCCTCCCGCGCGCGCCGCCGCCACCGCCTCGTCCCCCGAGTTGCACCACCTTGCATGAGCATAGCCCTGCTGTCCCTCTGCGTCCACCTGTTCCGGATCTTGCCTTATGCCTGCTGCACCTCCGGGCTCCGGCCGGGCGTGCCCTGCCTTCGCCCTTCATCAGAAATCAGAAATAGCGGCCAACAGCAGCGACAGCCAAGGGCGAAGCCCTGTCGTCTGCTCTCGCCATGCGCACGTGCTTTGTGTGCAGATGGAAGGAAGTGAGTGGGCTCGTCAGCAGACCGCGCGCCCGTGAGCAGTCGACACCCGGCGCGCTGACTGACATAGTAGACGAACCTCCTCTGACTTTTTTCTTTCCTTTTTTGGTTTTATTTATGACTGGTTGCTAATGTTGGGAGAGACAGAGGGATTGCAGTTTCGCCGCCGTCACTAAGCACTAGGCAGTACGGGAAGTTGTTGGTTTGGCATCAAGATCTGTACTGACGACTGAGTACGAGTACTGACTTCCCTTTTCCCCTTAGTGCCCCCTTCCTGTTCCCAGATGCTAATCTAATCCACTTTCCTTAAACGGAAGGAATTCGTCTCCACGTTATTATTAAGGTATAAACCGTAATAAGCTTCGGGCAGTTATATTTATTTATTAGCCAATTATGTCATATATACTACTTCCAATATTTGAAGTTAATTATGTCATTTCAATTGGAGGGAAGCCTTTTAATATTATTACTAGCAAATTTATCCGTGACTTGCAACTTAAGCTAGGCCCATCATAGGAGTTTGCAACCCTAGTAGCAAAAATAGGTCTATAGACACTTATAGATTGTATCATTCTCAAACACGGTATTGGTTATGAGTTGGAGCTAAAAAAATCTTCATTGACACTGTATAAGGTTTAGACCATGTCACAACTCGCATGAGAATATGTGTCTCGCCTTTTGCCTTTTTAACCCAATAAGTGCACACAATGGGAACCTACTAAGTCGAGGTGATCTCTAATCAATTTAACATTCCTTTACCACCTAGCATCCAACTAAGATAGCTAACTCATTAGAGTAGGACCCTACTTGAGTCCTCAACATCAAATTTGAGGGCTAGAGCCATGAAAAAAAAAATCTAAGAGAGCTTCTACTAAAGTCTAAAAATGAGAGGGCAAATATCCCCCTTAGCCCTCATTCCTAGGGATCCTTCTTTAGGCCCTCACATAATAGTTTCGGTCATTTCACTTCTAATATGCTGGTGGAATAGCACCTTCCATTCACATATCCTTTGTTGTCCCTGAGAAGGCCCTCCTCTTGCGAAGCTCCATCAATAGGGCCTCCCTTGGTAGCAATGCTACCCTCCAGGCATGGCTCCCTTCCCTAGACGACACAAATCTCCAATAGTTGGCTCCCTCTATGCAACCTCTCTCACCCTTCCTCAGGCACGACTCCCCTGCGTGGCTCCCCCAGCGAGGCTGCCCCTTGACTATTCTCCTAACGATCCCCTTGCCCCCTTCCCATCTCGGATTCTCTCCCTTGGTAAGCCTCCTTGGCCCTAGCTGCTCTCCTGGCAAGCCCCTTTCGGGCCTCCCACCCAACCCAACTCATGTCAATGGTGACCCCTTCCACCCTTTTACCCCCTCAACGTGGTGTGCTCCTCTCGCTTCGAGCTCTCTTTGTGTCATCTATAGCTCAATATCTTAGAACTATAGTGGATGACGAGTGGGTCCCATATAGCAGTGTCTATCCAAATGGATAGGAAGGTTCTGATTTGAGAGCACCTATTGAAGTGGATGTAAAAAACATGTCTCTCAAAAATAAAGGGTTTGGATATGAAGGTTTTGATTTTAGAGCACCTATTGAAGTGGATTTAAAAAACATGTCTCTCGAAAATAAAGGGATTTCTTGAATCAAAAGTAAAGGCTGTGATTTGATGGCTCCTGCTATAGATGCTCTTATTTTTTGGCATATCTTGATCCTTGATGGCGCAACAAATTCTACAACCTATTACATCAGATGGTATGTTTACTAATAAAATATTAAAGTTATTAGTGGGGATAGGAATAATAGCTCATCTCTTTCACAATCAGTTGGAACTATAGTGGATGACGAATGGGTCGCATGTAGCAGTTAGTTCGGGTTATATACACGGTCGAATATGTCTTGGATTTATACTCTGTATTGCGTCAGACACAAACTATTCCAACTCATGTGCACAGGTTATATAAGTGCAGACGAAAAAGCTCTCCATTACTCGGGTAGTTAGGGAAGAGACAGACAGAAAAATGGATAGAGAGATATTTTGCCTCTTTAACATTTGTTATTAGGTAGAGATAAGGCCGATTATAGTACTACATAACATTGTATCATACAAATATATTTTCTTCATCTTTTAAAAAGATATATTAGGCATGGAGAAAGTTCTTCAAGGTTTATTTGGACAATTTATTTCTAGTACAGGACACTAATAAACATAATTCCACCTTCAAGGTATCCTTGTACGATACATAAATAGTACTCCATCTATCCTAAAATATAAGATATTAGGGTGTTATAAAAGTACTCAATTTTTAAAAATTTTAGTGAGTTTGGGTACCCAGCGATTAATAATAATCAAATCAGAATATATAATCAAAGTTTGATCTAAATATGATTTTCTATATAATAGATTATTATAATCAAAATTCTTAATTAGCATAATTCCATAATCTAGGTGAGGCCAAGTTATAAGAGATTATAAACTCCAACTTAACTCCAACCGATTGTCCAACTTGTTAAACTATAAAGGATAAGAATTTCTTGCTTTTACCAACCATAATCTAGAGACCCAAAAACTCTAATTAGTGTAATCTATAATCATTTCTTCTATAGCTATGATCCAAATAGGACCTTAATTTCATATAAGTCCTACTATTAATGTCTATTATCAATCTAACCACCAAACATGAAAATTGTAAGCATATTGCATCGAGAAACCAAGGAGGTGTAGAAGCCCACGACAAAGCTTCAATTAGGAACATGACGCGAAAGAAACATCACCATTGCTAGATCGATAGAGAATCATGCAAGATTTTCACCTGAAAGCGTCCCACATCCCAACCCTCAAAACATGTGGCCCTACCATTGCACACCTAACAAGCCCTCACCATGCGAGGC
This sequence comes from Chrysopogon serrulatus, assembly GCA_015844335.1. Lineage (NCBI taxonomy): Eukaryota > Viridiplantae > Streptophyta > Magnoliopsida > Poales > Poaceae > Chrysopogon > Chrysopogon serrulatus. Next base: position 11,533 of record JADLZL010003091.1, on the reverse strand, counting down.
TATCAATAAAGCATTGTCCGCAACATTTCACCATTAGTGGGAAGATGCCGCCACACCGACTAAGCCACGTGCCTGTGTGACCTATCAACATGGCGCTAGCTTTTACTACCGCTACACCAAACATCAGTGACCATGCATGGCCACACTAACATGCTACACAAGGGAGTAGGTGCCTCGACTACCGCCTCACCAGACCAAAACCAAAGTGCTTGCAACCGCCACTATTGAAACTCCACATAAGCAACCAACCACAAAGATCTGCCTCCAAATAGTTGTGCAATTGCAAGAAAAAAGTCACAAACATGCGCAACCATCTGACACTAGTCCACATGGGCCATAGCAAACCAAATCATTGCTAGATCCTTGTAGATCACCAAACAAGAGATCGGCAACCATGTTGGTCTCTCGTCAAAGAGGCTATTGTGTTCACTGCACCACCGCACCCATGACTCATGCAACCCCCACACGTGCCACCTCCAATCCATCGCTCATGAGCCCGCCACGCCGCCCCAAGAACAAGGTTAAAGTCATCAAGTGGTCACCAGTCCTAACCACCCCTCCTCCAACTAGCCTTTTGCCCGCTTTGGAGAAGGTGGACTAGCCAATGTCATGTTACGCTGGTGGAAGACCACAGATGTCATTGCCTTGGTGCCGAGCTCCTATAGTGGGGCGTTGGTGCTGCCCCGCAACACGGTGATGAAGGCGGCCTATTAGAGGTACAAAATACCATTGTTGAGTAGCCCCACCACGTCATGGACTAGATTGATGGCCTACCCCTTCTCCCCTCCCCCGTTGCCCTCCTTGTATAACTAGAATGAGGCATCATTGTCCACAGGGAAGGAAGCCCAGCCTGCACCCATGTTGCAAAGGTCTACCCATAGGACCACTGGACCTAGCCACCACACCATTGGATCTTGCTACTGGACCGCCTGATGTGTCACTAATTAAGAGTCATTGGATGTTATTCTTATCTCTCCTATTCGGTATGCTATAACCAAAAGCAAGGATTTATGTTGTGTTTATATTATTGTATATAATCTCAAAACAAGAATCTACATAGCGTTTCTATTCTATAGTCCATAATAGCGCTCACAATAGTTGCAGTGGGTCTAAATTCCACAACTACAAAGGTATTAACATATTATAACTTTACAAGTCGCTATAAATTATTGTATTTTAAAACTTATATTCATCTAACTTTTTTATTTGAAAGTTACATTTTAATGGTTTAAATTTAATTGGTTAGGCTATTTGTTATGGTGTGAGATATATGTTTTGTGTAATTTTATGATTTTTAATATCACTAAATTTAGCGCCTGCAATATCACCCGTTACGTGCTACCGTACACTTGACAATAGTTTGCTACTAACCCTCTCTTGTTCTTTACTATCTTGTCTCAAACTATTCATAATTATAATATATTTATGACTAACAATTATTTAAATTTGTGATATTTGTGATTATATGTCTAATTTAATTGTAATTTATATTTATTTTATGTCTGCTATATTGGTTTGAAAAACAACCATAGACATTTTACTTGCATGGGGGCCCACTATACTCAATGACTTCCACATTCCATGACCTACATGAAATTAGGCAAAGGTGCAGAGCTTCACTTATCCATTCAAACACAAGAATTTGGTACGGCAAAAGGGTTGTAGAAGAATACTACAAGATATGATGGCGATGATGTTGATGATGCCAAAGTTGTGTATATTGTTATGAGTAAATATAGACATGCTAAAAGTTTTCTTATTTGTTTGAAATATTGTATTTTAAACCTATTGTTGCTCTAACATTCTTACCTGTATAGTTTATATTTGAGAGAACTGCACACAAATATAATTTTGTATTTTGACTAAATGAATAGTACAATAATAATTAGTTACTATTCACACTTGTAAAATGGGTAGACAACTTTTGGTGACTAAAGTTGCTCCTCACAACTAAATATAAAATACCTAAATATTTGTTGTGACTTTAGAATAGGAAAGATAAAACCTACAATAGTGCAACTAATATAGGAAAAATGACAATAACATATAACAATAGAAAAAAGTATGTCATACTATGTAGTTGAGTATTTGTATAATGATATGTTGTATTCAGAAGCGATAATACTATATTAGTTATGTTGAGCAAAAATTTTCATACGTATTGATGTATTACCTTGGTTGAAGATACACCATAAGTTCAACTTCTTTGTCACAATGTATTGCAAGTTTCTATCTACTCCCTCCTTCTCACAATAACTGCACCTATAGGAATGAGCACGCAAACCAAGGCAGGTGTAAAATGACGGTTTTGCCCCTATAGACATCCCCTAGTTGACCATGCTGCGCTTCGACAAGGAAGAGGAACAGTTATGGCTGCGATGAAAGGAACCATCGAGAGAGAGTTGAGCAGAGAGAACGAGTGGCCAGGAAGCGTTCGTTTATTTTTTTATAATAATAAAATGATGAGGGGGCGCAAGAACGAGTGGCTATGAACTGCTTGTGCTTTTATTTTATTTTTTTTTTTATTAGCTGTACAATGTAACTCTGTCAGCCTTGCCAGACTAGCAGGTTCAGAACTGCAGGTGCCATAGAGCCCCTCATTTTGAGATTTTTTTGAATTGCAAAGGGGCAGTTAAACTGAGAAGGAGGGAGTATTTAAAAAACATTATGGTTTAAACAATTATATTTTTATACCATCAAAACTGATAATATTATATACCAAAACTGATAATATTATATACCACATAAAAAATGGCATACTAAATTCACAAAATTATGTCACTTTCATATATATGTTTATGTTTATTAGTTACAAAAGACATAAACATTTGAGTCCAATCTATAGATGTTTTTTTTAAAAAGATTTAGATAATTCATCATCTTTAATACTTAGCAAAATTATTTAGTAGTAGCAAAAGTTTCTCATTATTGAAGAATAATATTTTTTTTTACGATTTGGTTACACCATAGTATCTTCTTTACACCATAGTATCTTCTTCTAAGACCAGTGACATCATTCTAAACAACAATATGATTGATATGCTACGGTAGCATCATAGGGCTGTTTGACTTGGAACGCAATCTTGATTAGCAATAATGAAATGCTGAGGGAAGATATGCTTGACAATGGTAGAATGCCCTATGAAATAAGAATAGTAATAGTATGTCCAACACTAGCCATGCAAATTAACATGTAACAACATACATAACAATAAAATGATTTTCCATTCCTTCTTTGTGCATTACTATTATTCTTGGAACCTAGCATTGCTGTTATTCCTTCTATGTGAATTGTTATTGTTCTCACCTTATATATGGAAAGTTATTTCACATGATCTTGGCTAGCAAGCAAAGTGAAATCAACACTTCAAGTGATTTCACATGATCTCATAACTAATCACTATTTTTTATACTTCTCTTCCACCTTTTCCACTCCTTGATCACAAGTGGTTAGTGTCTAATCAACCTTAGTTTGGTATAGCTTAAATACAATTGTATTTGCTAATGCACTTAGATTTGTTGTCCACATGCAAATTATATTTGAGCTAAGGACATGATGTCTAAAAGCTCACTAGTCATTGCTCTTATATTTATTGACATATTTTTCCCTTGATGGTCATATCTTGAAGGGCTCTTTTGTTGTTCTAAAAGCCCATAAATAGATGATACATATAACCTCTCATAGCTATCAGCAATTTTCTGGAGAAGGAAGGAATATGAATGACGATCAAAATAGAAACAATGTAAAGATCTTGATGTGGCTTTTCCAATGCATAACATGCAGCCTACGGTTGCTCAGCTTTTGATCATATTTTCAGAACGAAGAATCAGTTTTTACATATTGTGACACTTGCCAGTTGGCAGCATCAAACAAAATCTTCTGTTGGCACTATGCAGAATGTCCTGTTTGTACAGTATGCAAAATACGAGGGCAAGTATATAATATTGAACTTTTGTAAATGTAGCTTACTGTGGTGTTTCTGGTACAGAACAAGGATGAAGCTTCTACAGATTTGCAGTTGATGCTGAGCGAGATTGCGGCCTGGTACATCCAGAATTCATGATTTCTACCCACTTTGCTTTCCCATTTTTGATAAATGATCATAATTGCTTCAAACCAGCAGGTCTTCAAGGAGCAATGCTGATGAATCAGATGTCAATGAGCTGGAGAAGATGGAAAATCTTCTGAGAAATGCTTTGAAGTATACGAGATCCAGGAAGGTACAGCATTTTTTCTTTCTTAAAATCTGAACAATATAAGCCCAGAAGCAGGACCTTGATTAGTCTTCATAAAACTAATCTAGCTTCTATCTTTGTGCCTTATTCAAGTTGAGATGAGTCCAAACTCCAAACTGTGGTGCCTTTGTGTAGCTAGTTCAGCATCTCACAGCTTTGGCGTACCTTCAGTTTGGTTAATGACAACCCAATAATAAAGGAGTGCAGAATACCAAATTTCTTTTGTTGCTGCTAGTTTTTGTTGTTATCGTTGGATGTTGCTAGCTTCTATCTTTGCACTTCGTGTAAATTGCTACTTTGCCTGGAAGTACCACTGAAATGGGAAAGTACTGTTGGACCAGCTGCTACTGGTCAACTGTGAGCAATGTAACCTCAGTGCAGAAATGCCAGGCCTGGCATGAACACCCTTGTGATAGAGCTCGATCTGTTGGGCACAACCGAACAAGTGGTGTAAAAGTTAGGAACCATGGCAGGATGCATATATATCTTACCTGTTCTTTTTCTGAACAAGCTTTCGGTGATAACATTTGGATTATACATGCTGCTTCACGGATTATCTCTGACAACGGGCTATCCCTGAGCCTTGTGATCAAGTCTGTGTACCCTGCAGCCTGAAATGATCACTGATCAGTCGGCTAAATTATTATTTAATGTACCCAGATGCAATTCAGTGCTATTCTAATTCCTACTTTGGTATGGTGGTCAGATGCAGATGTTGGCGAAACAAAACAATGGAGCGAGTACAAGCGGCCAGAAAAACGAGGGCGCTACAAGTCAAGAGCAAAGAACGGCATGAGCAGGGATCTGTCCAGCCGAAGAGTGCATGTGGGCGTGCACCTGTCTGGGATTGCTCTCCCTCTTACTGATTTTGGCCTTGTGGGTTGCGAGACTGTACATTGTTGTGCTAGCTTTGGGCCTGCCAACCTGCAGTGTCCCAGGAGGGATAGTTTGATGGGCCCCCTTGTGTGTTGATGGCATAAGTTTGCTACTAACTGATCAGCAGGTTGCATTTCATGCTTGACAGTACATACTGTAGCGAGTCACTGTATTTGAGTTCCCCACAGACACCTGCCCAGATGAAGAAAAAAAGCTGGGTTAGGAAGTTCCGTCGAGCAAAATGATGGTATTGCACATTTGCTAGATAAATAATACTATTTCTTTGGTGTTTATTAGGTTTTGCGAATTGTGATGCCGTGACCTGGTACGAGATGTGTGTGTTGATGTCTACCCATGCTGGAGAGGCGTAGTTTACTGTATTCTTCTCTGTCCCTTTTTATCCGTCATTTTATAACTCATTGAAAAATCAAATTCATTGAAAACTCAAATGTAACCAAATATTATATGTAAAAAATATATTAATATTTATGGTAAATAATTAATATAATTAGAGCTAAATCTATTTTTATAATAAATTTGTTTGTTTGGAAATACAAATACCACAAGATTTTCCTACATAGTACCTTGAAAAAGTCTGACTAGCACGTTTTCATAGCGAAAAAAAATGACAAACAGAGTACGTAGTTAGATGTAGCGCCTGGCGCTGTCATGCGTAGCCACTTCCTGTTGTTTTGGATACGTATCCATTGGTCATGTTCTTTGCTCCTGGTTTTGTGAAAATGGACACAATCACAACTGAAGCAGTAAAAACATACTAGTATGCATGTATCCCTCCAGGTGACAACCGGGTACAAAATAATGGATGCAATTTCTTATGGACTTGTGCGTCTTCTTATAAATGCAATACAATAGCCGGGCAACCGGATCTTTCCAAACAAAAAATTGTGGACAAACAAAGGATCGTCGGAGTCGATCGGAGGTGTGCCGGGTGTGGGGTATGGAAGAACATCATTCACCTGCAATTTCGTGCAGCTAGCGAGGTGGGCGGCGAACCGAAGAACGAAATCAATACCACAGCCGCGTGCGTCGTGAAGCAAGTCGCCGCCGGTGGCATTGGCAACGCCCCTGCACTGCACTGCACTGCACGCGCGCGGCAGAGTCGTCGTCGTTCGTCATTCGTCATCGAAGCCCGCGTGTCCCAGGAGGGATAGTTTGATGGCGCCGGCGCCGCGGACCCATTTGTGTGCCACCGGCAGGCAGGTTGGTGCATGCGTCGTGCCGTGACCGTGAGTACGACGCGCGCCACCCTGGCCCTGGGGTAGAAAAAACGGGACATTTGCGCTTCCGTCACGTCGCATCGGCAGCACATTTGCTAGATAAATAATACTATTTCTTTGGTGTTTATTACAACCAAAATGCCGTGACCTGGTACGAGATTTGTGTGTTGATGTCTACCCGTGCTGGAGAGGCGTAGTTTAATTCTTCTCTGTCCCTTTTTATCCGTCATTTTATAACTCATTGAAAAATCAAATTTTGAAATTTGAATTTTATATGAAAAAATATATTAATTCAAAATAATTAAGAAATTAGAGCTAAATCTATTTTTTATAATAAATTTGTTTGTTTGGAAATCCAAATGTCAAAATTTTTCAAATGAAAAATGAAAAATATTTTAAAAAAAAAATGACAAACAGAGTACGCTAGATGTATTTTTAAAAATGCGTACTTCCTGATTTTTGGATACGTATCCATTGGTCATGTTCAAAATTTTTTTGTGAAATGGACACAATCACAACTGAATATATTTTTTAGTATGCTTATCCCTCCATTTAAACCGGGCCTTAATGGATGCAATTTCTTTTTTTTTTTTTTTTTATTTTTGCAAACTTCAAAACGGGCAAATAAATCTTAAACAAAAAATTGTGGAATTTAAAAAAAGATCGTCGGAGACACCATTGGATTCTATAAATCATCATTCACTATTTTGCAGCTAGCGAGGTGGGCGGCGAACCGAAGAACGAAATTTGCGTCGTGAAATTTCAAATTGGCAACGCCCCTGCACTGCACTGCACTGCACGCGCGCGCAGAGTCGTCGTCGTTCGTCATTCGTCAAAACCCGAACCCATTCCACCGGCCCAGCAGGTGCATGCGTCGTGCCGTGACCGTGAGTACGAACGCGCCACCCTGGCCCTGGGGAAAAAGACGGTTTTTAAAACCACGTCGCATCGGCAGCCGGCAGTGGCGCGCGCACCCAACCAGTCGACACGTCGCTCTACCCAAGCGGCGAGCGAGCGGTGCCGCGCCGCCGCCCGCGAGGGGGTCTGCATTATATTGTTTGATGCACGCACCGGCCGGACATCTATCGCCGCTAGCTAGCTTGTGGCACAAAAAGTTCTTTCGTGCCCCGCTGGCAGAAGTGATACTATGCTATATGAACGTGTTTGGGAATGCTTAAACCGTCTTTATTTGGCAATAATGCTTAAGATGTTCTTTCAGATCTGTGCATACTTTGCAAGGCACCAACGGTCTGCAACTACGCTTGTATCTCAACACTAAGTTTCAGTTTCTAAGTGCACATGGTTGGGTCAAACTTATATTAAACTTAACCGATTTTTGTACTCCCTCCGGCCGTTCCACGATAAGTACATAACTTCTAGCATCCAAAAATTATCCCAAAGTAATGCACCTTTTAGCTATGAAACCACCTATATATGAGGCTATAACTAATAGTTTCTTTTCTGTTTTGTTTCTCTATTCTTACAGTGCAATCGTCACATGTTAGTTTAATAATTACATGTTAGAGCAGCCTTTTATTTTCTATTTTCTCTGATATTCATAGATTTTGCATGGCGATGATTCTCATTAATTCATTGGATCTAAATTAGATGGCTTTGGAGCTTCTTCTTCTTTTATTTCTTTCTTTCGGTTGTTAGGTGCCATTTCTATAGAGTTTTTCCCACACTAGTTGAACTCAGAGTATGTCCAGGTTTGTTGAAGAATTTGTAAAGGTCTCGCAATAACAAGGCTTGATTATGTTTTTGTAGGTTTAGTACTCCTAGCAGCCCTCCATTTTATATTGTTGAGAAAACCATTTCCCAAGCCGCCTTTGGGAGCTTTCTAGCATTAACCTCTAAGCTCCTCTAAAGACGATGCTTTCTGTATTTGTCAAATCTACTCCATCTTATCTTTGGTAGTTATGGGAGCAGAGGTAGAAGGTTGGCAAAAATTAAAGAGAAGACAACATGTATGATTTCAACCCTTCCAGCCTTACATAAAAAAGAGAAGACTCTAGATAGCTAGAGATAAGTAATCTTTAACTCTTGATGTAGTTGTCCCTAATGGAAGGTAAGTAAAAGGTAAGGTACCTTCGGGACATCCGAAAAAGTTCTTGCTAAGAAATATGGATTTTTCTTCTAAGGTGTTAATAGGGATCATCAGAATCAAGATAGCCTAATGCCCCCTAGCTTATCAAAGGTGTTTTTGTCCAATTTTAGAATGATGATTTCTTTCATTGAATGGTGACACAAGTGCAGATATTCAAAAGACCATTCCAAGCAGTCTAGTATGGTTGTGGTTTTTAATGAATCCGTACTGATTTTGCATATTAAAGAGGTGCTGAAAATCTGTGGTCTATTGGCTATAAAATCTTTGTGATCGGTTTTATTGAGCAATTCAGAAGGAAGATAGGTCGGTGTTCTGAATTCCATTGAGCAATCCTGTGTACAGCCATATATCTTTACAAGTACGAAAGTCGCACCACAGCTCCGGCCTTATTCGCGCGCCACGTGTCCCGGGCAGCAGCGCACCGCCGTCGCGACTCCAGCCCGAAGCGGGCAAGCGGCGCAGCGGCGGCCCGGTCCCGCCCCCCGCCCGCGCCCCCCCGCCCGCGCCGGCCTCCGCCCCTGCCGGCCAGCTCCGGTCTGGAGCCAGCGGCGGCAGCTGCCCCAGCTCCGGTGCAGGAGCACAGCCGCCGCGGCGCCGGCCGCGGCGATGGCACTGGCTGGTGCGCTAGTGCGCTAAGCGTCATCGAGTCGCCGCTTGCCGCCGACGCCTGGCCAAAACCGCCCACAGCCGAACGCCTCCCTCTGCGCTCCGTGCGTTGAGGAAGAAGAAGCAAGACCAAAAATGGATTAGAAGCTTTTCCAGGATTCCCAATGTAAATCTCGTGACTCAAATGAATAGTTCTGTACAGTGTTAGCTATATTAGAAAATAATTTTAAAAACTCTCAGGGGCCTTAGCATAAAGAGTCTGTCCTATATGGTTTCCTCTTTTTTTTAATCAATAATCTGGCTGAAATTTTGAAAATGCATAGAAATTCAAAAAAAAAAAGCTAAAAATGTGAAACTTGTTTTGTTAGCTTCATTATGATGTTATCTACTCCCTCCGTCTCTATAAACATGTAAACCTGTGATTTGAATTTTGTCTCCAAAACATGTGAATGTGAGTTGGGGGCAGCTTTTGTGTGGGACTCACTGATAATAAAAAAAAAGGTACATACATGCCAATGGAAATGTACCACACACGCATGGACCTTATCCATCCACCCCGTCTGTCTCCCTCAAAGCCTCACACCGTGAAAAAAAAAGAACGCATCCAGAACGAAGAGTCGAGAGAAAGACGAGCGGCGCTCTCACCTCCCCTGCCCCTCCTATTCCCCTGATCCAGATCCAATCATCCAGGCCCCCAATCTCCACGTTCAGCACTCTTGCATCTGCATCTCCTTCCCCATCCCGCTCTCCTCGTCGCCTGAGCCCATGGCGGGTGGCGGCAGTAGGCCCCGAACCCGTCGGTTCAAGATGCGCCGCCGCATCGCCGGGACGAAGGGAGGCAGGAAGCTCTGCAACGACGGGTTATCACTTCCATTGTGCAGGCCCTGCGCGCCGTAGCCGCGCATCTTGTAGTCCTCTAGGCCCTCGTACCGCACGTACGGGCTCGTCTCCGTCGGAAGCTGCACCGTATCGGCCTCGTCGGCGCCGGCCTTCCGCTGCTGCTGCTGCCGCCGCCGCCTCCATCGCCGTGTGCGATGTGCCTTCTCTGCGGGCATGGAACTCATTGCAGAGGTGGAGCTGGCTGCTGAGAGGTCTCTAGATGTCGGTGGAGTATCTATGAACTTCTGAAGAACACTCTAGATGGATGTCTGTTTGTAGAGGGGCAAAATCGTAATTTCACGTGTCCGCTAATCTGGCCTCGAAAACCGAGAATTCCAGAAACATATGTATTGGCCAAAAACAATATTTTCTGAATGCTTAAAAATTCACTCAATAAATGATAAAATGCTCGTTGCATGATTTTCGTTGCCAAAAAAATTCAATCTTTTGATGGTGAAACTTTTTGTGTAAGTTCAGCATGTTTATATCTGCCTTCACAAAAGATATGGCACTGTTTGACAACTTTTTATGTGCAGTACTATTTAACCAATTTAAATCCATATTTAAGTTGTTAAATGAATAAGTGAAGCTACATCTACCCAAAATTTGCAAAACCACCTTTGCTGCCTTTGTCTAACTCAGAGCAAGCCAACAAAATATATTAAACCTGCTGTTAAATGACATATTTTACTGATTTATTTTCTATTTACTAAAAAAACAGCCTTTGCCTCTATACTACAATCTGCTCAGAACATCAATAAACCTTTTGCAATTCATTTTCATATCATTTCGATCAACAACATCGAAAAGATAACTATATGACATTGAATAAAAAGTAAGTTAACTACCAATATTAATTTCTCGATGCATAACACGATAAATTTTAACTTTATCTTTAACCCTTGCATATTTCATATAAGCGAATATACCTCTACGCTGAAAATCACTACGGTCATCTGAATAATAATACTAAACAAAGATTTGCATTCAATCCATATTTAGGATGGCGATTGGCTGGCCCACTTCAAGAAGGGCGCGGCAAAGCCGCGCCGGTGTTTCTAGTAAGTTCTCTCCCTGCCTTGGAAGCTCTCCAGAACAGGCCGGGCCTTGTACCGGCCATGCCAGCAGCTATTTGGGCCGCGGCCAGCCGGCGTCCTATCCCAGCTGGACGCGCGGGCGTGCGACAATGCCGACGTGGACGGCCTTGTTCGCGAGAGTGCGGGCGGAAACGCCTGCGTGGCGCTCGCCCGGCTGCCGAATTCACGCGCGTGACGCTGCGTCAGCCATGGGGCCGACCTGGGAGGAGGATAGGCACGCGCGGTGCGGCGGAGCCGCGCGTTGCTCCGGCGACCAATGTCATGTCAGATTCGCACACCCCCGACACCCACCCGGTCTCATCCACATGACGCGAGCCACCCCAGCCGCCTTTTGCATTTCCCAATCGTCAAATTCAACATTTCTACCACGCACAAATACTGTATATACTCCTAGCGCTATGCAGTATACTCAAAATACTCCTTCCGTTTTTAAAAAAATATTTTTTTCGTTTTCCAACCATTGTCAACTTTAACTATATATATATATAAGGAAG